>JAPYZC010007117.1:0-16061 GCA_030522665.1 Ichneumoninae sp. A BG-2022a | reverse complement strand
TAATTACGGAAGAAAGTATCAAGAGAGCCCAAATGTACCGATCTTCGGACGCGGTTTTTCGACACGTCCCTATATTCGGACACTGCGTGTCCCAATGTTACGGACGAACGCAGATTTCGAGAATTCTGATGTGCGACTGATTTCGAGAATTCTGACGCGACAATATTAACTTTTCGTTAATATTGACTAAGAGAATTCCTTTGCGATTTATCAATTAAATCAATGAAAACAATAATATTCACGCGAAACAATAATGAAGATAAGATACGTAAAAAACTGGCCAACCCAACCTTTTCGTACTGTCCAATCATTAGGTCGCGTATGTAGTAACGCTTGTACCATTCTTCGGACACTATATCGTCGGTGTTTTAACAGAATTCAACGATAGAAAATAATTTACGATTACAAGTGTCATAATGGATTTTCAATACTTCAATTCGGAATAAATCAGATCTGCATAGGAGTGTCCGATGATTGGGACGTGTCCGAACATCGGTACCGTTACCTTACGTTTCGTTCCGTTTTTTTTAGAGCTGGAGAATAAAGAACGGAAACCGGAGCGTCTGAAGAGGGTGACTGGCGGGTGGATAAGAGCGAAGGAAAAACTTGGCTATCATTTTTTTTTCTTCCTACGAGAGACAGCGGCGGTAATCGCGTCGTTCAGTCACCAGGACGGAATACGGCGGGGGAGGCGGAAGAGACAGAAAGAGGAAGGAAGCGCGGATGGAGGAGCCCGTTAGCTATGATCGTCGCTGTCCAATTTTGTCATCCCTCTGTTCTCCCAAGAATCGCTCATAGAGTGGGGATTTGTCGTGCGCCGGGAGTGTGAGTTAGATTAGGGTGTGTCGGGAAAGAGCGGTGAGAGATCGGAGAAACGCCGCGGGGAAAACGCGATGATCGGTGCCTTCCTCTAATTCCCTCAACGGCTCGCTAATAATTCATGGATCGGAGTGACTCGATCGACTCTCGGGACTACATTGGCGATGAAGTGCTCCGACGAAATCGAGAGAGAGTTTACACGGATCGTCGTGACAGACGTTTCGGGGAAGCGAACTGTGTCTGGGGAGCTTGATGTCTCTTCAATGTGTAAAATGCTTCGAAGGGCCCTTAAGAAGGTCAAAGGCCATGCGAGTAAAATAAGAGGCATTCGAGGCTCAACCTCATTGATGAGTTCGTCCGCCAATTTTATTTTCCTCTTTCTGTAATCCGACACCGGTTAAGGTAGCTATGTCGCTTCCCGCTCATCTCGCATAAGTTCGAGAAAAGTAAGCGAATATTGCAAGTACTTCTCATGTATACTAAAGGTACTGAGAAGATTAATTTTGCCTAATAATAATTGCAAAATGTTATTAACAAATTCATCAAAAAATTAATTGGTTAACAAATTACTCGGCAAAAAAACTTTTTTTTTTTGTAAAAATGATTCGTTTATTTTTCTGAATACGTATAAATTTTTGCAGATTTTTCAATTAGCTTTGATTTTAAAATTTTTTTATATGAAAAAAATGTCTGAACAAACACAAAAATCAAAACCAATTGAAAAATCTGAAAAAATTCATACGTATTGAGAAAAATAAATGAATCATTTTCAATTAAAAAACAGTTCTTTGCCGGGTAATTTATTAAACAATTAATTTTTTCATAAATTCGTTAATAACATTTTGGAATTATTATTATGCAAAATGAATCTTTTTAGTGCCTTTGATATGCATGAATTTTTTCAGATTTTTATACCATCGAGAAGTACTTGCAATATTCACTTTCTTTTCGATAACTTATGCGAGATAAGCGGGAAGCGACATAGCCACCTTAAACAACCCTTCGGATACGACTGTGTCGCGGTTTAGCGGCCGACAATTGAAAGCCGCCTCATTCCCACGTCCTTCGCAGGAGCCTCGTGTGAGCTTCTAAATAAATTACGAAGGTCCTCCCGCGTTACACGAGGAAAACATCGCGGGATCCCGACTGGGGTCCCGGGACGATGTGATCGAGACTTCAGCTGCTGCCCCGACGGGGTAGCTCCAACCCGAAAGTCAGACACCCTAGCGAGCTTCGCGCAGCACTTTATTGCATTACGTTGTGTTTTTCTCGTCTATCGAATCTCGTGTCTGAGAGACAACAACGACGCTGCGGTACAGTTGGGCTTGTACATCGTGGGCTTTAACTTTATCGAATTGACCCCACTTTACTGGAGCGCTTTTCCTATGTGGATTTTCGCCAACTTGGCCTCCGCATTTGCAGAGCTAATACCACGTACACTGCCCGTCATTGATGCCTGGTTTTTCTGTCTTCCTGAATATCTTCAAACCCGTCAACATGTCGATGTTTGTTTTTATATAGATGCACCCAGAAAAATAATTTATTTGACGGCTCCTGTTTATTTGGCTTACGTGAAATATTTATTTATTTTAAATAAATATTTATTTCATTTAAGTAACTATTTACTTAATTTAAATAAATATTTTACTTAAACCAAATAAACGGTGTCCGTCAAATAAATTATTTTTCTAGGTGTGATGTACATACATAAAAAAATTTGATCGACGAAACTCTCCGTTTTTATCCCCGGAATTCTCAATATGATTCCCCGAAATTCTTAGTTTTATCCACGAAATTCCTTAGCCAGATGAGCAAAATTTTGTCAACCTGTCTTCTGGAAAAAATGACCATATGGGTTGCGTAAAAACTGCTCTGGCCACTGTGAATGTACCATGTTACCTAGTCAAAAAATTACCATATGACTTAACCATGAAATTTACCAAATGGTAGTTTTTCGTTATCACTTTCCCAGTATGTATACGCAAAAATCGTAATTCCGCGAATGTTTCCCGAGGCTCCGGATATCGTGACGAGAAAGTCAAGAGAAAGAGGCAATTATGAGTGGCTCTTGAAGGGAGCCAGTGCGGAAATCCGAGATGGGTATAATGGTATGGATTGCGGGTGGTATAGATTGCTACGTAGCCTCTCGCAGTTACCGCCCGGGGAATCCTCTCCGCTTGTATAGCCCACGATGTATAGTGTCTTCTGTGAAGTCCCCTTCAAGCCCGTCTCACTTTCAGTATCTGGTCCATCGTTCTCTCTCCGGGTCCCACCGGCTCCTCACTTTCCATTTCACTCGGGCTCGTTTGTCCGTGGCGAGGCAAGGCGATTCCTTAATTTCCCATATTGTGGTCCGTCTCGGCTATCCAAGACGCCCCGCTGCGTTATAGCGTGGTTTAATCGCGCTACAAGCGCGCATCCCTCGTTAGTGGAATATCGCCCGAGTGGCCATAACTACATTCCACCGCGCTGCGCCGAGCAGAGCCGGGACTCGGAGCTTTGCGAGATTCCCGAGCAGAGTCTCCAGCGTTGAGCTACGTTCCTCCGCGCTTCCACGATGCCCCCGGATCGTCCATAATCTTTCGCATGTTTTTCCACGCCGAGGGGTCCCGGCGAGAGAGCGAGAGACAGGAGAAAAACATTCTCAAGGTAGAGAGCAATATCGCGATGGGGAAAGAAGAACGAGCGTTTGCGCAATAATTGTGATTTACGGCGGAGCGGCAACCCGAGTTAAGTAAAACGAGAGCAGCGCGTTTGTTATGTGAACACGCCCAGCGGCCGCTGGGCTACCGTTATCATGAGCTTTCTTCATTAACCCAGGCGACTAGAGAAAGGTAAGAAAATTCAGCAGTTTTTAGAAAAGAGCGGCGCAAAACGAACATTTTTTTACCATTTTTTACCATTTTTACCATTTTTTTTTCTCAAGACCTAAACACAATCATGACCCATCTCAGATTTCCATCTGAGATGGGTCATGATTGTTGTTACTTGGATCTGGTTTATCGGCATTCGTTGCAACGCTATCGTAAATTACCTTATAGAATAAAATGAGGCGACGTGTAAAGTCGTCAGTCGTGTGAGGTCGGATCGAGAGAGGCTTAAGTTCCCGAGTGGGTGGGAAGATTTATACCGCGATCAAGTGGACATAATCCACGAGTGCACGTGTGCAATTCGAATCGATGTGTCGAGATTGATCGGGCTCCTCGGAGTCCCTGTTTAGCATAAGAAAAGCTTCCGCCGGTATGGATCCGTTGCACAATGGCCATTCCCGGAGAGCTTGCGCTCCATTTACGAACGGTCTCTCCTTACTTTCTCTGAAAAGTCGGGCGATACTCGAAAAATCCAGTGGTATTAGGTCTGGCTGGCCCCTGGAGTTTCTCGTATTGAGCTGCGATCGTCTCGGAGCCGCCGGTGCAGCCGGGGCAGGCAGGGGTGGAACGCAATCAGTGGCCCTGATTTATCGTGGCAATATACATTAAGATACGAACATTAAAACTACCGACGGTCCCTTGCTCCTTCGTCGTTCGGGGGGGCAACCGGAGGATCGCCCGGGCCGCTCCATTACCACCCTGCCGATGACAGGGCGACCCGTACGAACCTCGGGAAATCGATCGAGAAATAAGCTCTTTTGCACGAGCACCCCGTCGTACTTTCCGATGTCGAGAGGAGAGAGGAAGAGGCGCGCGGAGGAGGGAGGAAGCGGAGAGGCCAATGGCGAAAATTGAATTTTTATCGGGCTGGAACCGGATCCGCTTCCGGTTGACGAAGTAAAAAGTCTTCTCGGATCATTAGGAACTTTGCCATCGAACCGCTATAAATCATTGAATACACGATCATTTGCAGACGTCCAAATACACATACTTATAGAATAACGCTTATTTTGTCTGGTCAATGTGCGCGGGATTTACTTGACCGGGTATAGTAACGAAGAGACAACTCTTTCGGCCTATTTTCGATGACTGTACTCACGGTACTCAACACGACTTTGTCGTGGAGTAGAGAATAAGCGACAAGAGGCCAATAGCGAAAATTGAATTCTTATCGGGCTAGAACCGAATCAGCTTCCGGGTGACGAAATACGGAAACTTCTTAGATCATTAGGAACGTTGCCATCGAACCACTATAAATCATTGGATACACAATCATTTGCAGACACCCCTAGACACAAATATAAAATAATTCTTATCTTGTTCGGTCAATCTGTGCGATTATGCGGTATATATCATACATATTGACATCATATATATATGAATATATATCGAAAAAAAATAATAATAATTTTTTTGTTAATGAAATATCTTACCATTTTTTTGACGAAAATGGTTAAAAAAAAAAATGTTTAGAATTTTTTCGTTAATGTAATCCGTTGGTAAATATGCCACTTGAAAACAATGGCGGAGGTTTTAATTCGCTATCACGAAATTTTTTGAAAAAGTGCCGTTTCGCAAAAATGTAACATACAATTTGCTACGCTGAAAATGGTCAATTTTCAATGCGATATTGCGAAAAAAAAATTTGGCCATTTTGAAAGTAGAAAGATGAGAAGGGGGTATGTTTATCGGGCTGGAACCGAATCCACTTCCGGTTGACGAAATAAAAAAATCTTAGATCATTGGGAACTTTGCCATCGAATGACTATAAATCATTGCATACACGATCATTTGCAGACACCCACACACACACACACATACATAGATACATACATACATATACAATAACGCTTATTTTGTCTCGTCAATCTCTGCGGGATTGACTCGACCGAGTACAGCAACGCAGACACAGCTCTTTCACCCTACTTCCGATGACGGTACTCACGGTACTCGACACAAGTGGTGGGTCTGGAGCTTCCTCATCCTCTTCGGTTTCTCCACTTGAGCAATGAGTCTCGAAACCGGGGGTTGCGGTGAGGTGGCGGCTCGACCCACGGAACGCTTTTTCTTGCGGAAAAACGATCGAGCTTGGGGTCCGTGTGTGCGTGTCGGTGTGCCCGGTCTGGAAGGAAAGGCTCGAGGGTGAACGAGCATGTCCAGTGGCCCCTTGCCAATTACGGAACGGAGTTCTAACCGTAGTAACGTGTAGTGTTTCCGCCATTGTCTGCAGGTCCGAGCGGGGCATACAGTCCGGACGCGACGATGGGCTACATGATGGACGGACAAGCGGCCAGCATGATGCACCGGCCTCCCGGTGATCCCACCTTCCACAACCAATACCATTATCCTCCTGAGTACTACGGCCACCACTTATAAAGGTAAGTCTCACCGCCGTACGCTATCGCTACATAACGATCTTTCGCCAACTACTATGGTTTTGTGTGCTGTCCATTGTCCACGTTGATGCCATCGAGTTTCGTAGTCCTCGTAGCTTTTAACGTGTCGCAGTCTTTGTAACTTTGAACTCGACGGAGACGAATCGTCGGATCGGACGAGCGCGAAATCTGGAAACGCATTATGGTTGAACTACTTTTCGAAACGGATTGTTGATGCCTACCGGGGTTTTTTTTTTTTTTTGCTCGCGTGACCGCGTCGAGTCTCCGAATCCAACATAGAAAAAAGTATGGACGAAAAATATATTAAAAATATACTAAAGAACCAAGTAACAAATTTTACGCGTAAATATATTCTTCATATATTCTTCATAAAAACGATATATACTTTTCATGTATATATATATATATATATATATTATTTTATGTAAATATTTTTTTGAATTTTTTTTATTATTCCAGAGAAATGTAATTTTTAAATTTGATGAAGAAAATACGTCACAGATCGCCGTTTCTTAATGGTGGGGGGTGATGGGGGCATGTTGGTAGCAATGGTTGAGACCCAGGTGTCTATTCATATACAGGTTCGAAGCTCCTTCAACTCGTAATATCTTCAAAGATATATGGGCACACCTCGATTTTATTTTTTTAACACGTTCGTAATAATGTTGTATTGTTATTTTCAACAAAAAATTCTAATACAGTAGTCTGGAAACATATATTTAAAAAAAAATAATGTTGCTTTTCACGCGGCGCCATATGCAGCTCATGTTAATTGACACAATTTTAAGTTCATGTATCTCGGAATCCATGTGGGGGAAAAAAATATTAGAAATTCTTTTAAAAAAACCTTATTCATTGCTTTATAACACTTGTGATTTTTAGTTCCAAAAGTAAAAAGCCCGTTGTGTGACGTATTCCCTTAAATGATTATTTAACGAGAATATATATTTTTATATTCGCTTATAACATATTAATTATTCAAAAATGTTCGTGAAAAGTATGTTTTGGCATCGTACTTTTTTCTAACATGCGCATGAGTTTCGACGCGAGATGTAGCCGAGATCGAACGCGAGACAAACAATTTCCTCTGCGGAACGACAAGTACATGGTTTCGTGTCTTCTTATCTGTTACAGCTGAATGCAGAATCGAATGGGGCAATGGCAGTGAAAGTCGAGAAGTATACGAAAATAAATTAATGAAACAAAATGAAATGGGCTGAAACCTGGCATCGAGCTGAAAGCGGCCAGCGACGCGAGTTATCCGAGCGAAGCCTTTTTTTTCGTCGAACATATCGCGGACACGGGGCCCGTGATGTTTCCGGCCCACGAACGACCGGAAGACGACACGAAAAAAAAAAGAAAAATTGGATTCGCGGAGGCGGCAGAGTAGCATCGGCAGCAGCGACGCCCGAAGAATTGACGAAGGCATCGCTCACGGGCCAGGCGAGAAGATAATCGTACAAACCGCGTGTTCCACGATAACGATAAGAAGAGTCGTCGTGGCTCGCGAAACGATTACCCATGTGACGGAGATGATGACTAAAAAAAAAAAAAATTAAAAAACGACGAGGGTGTACGAACGATGCGTAGAAGCGCGACCAAAAGGTGCGCGAAGAGAAAATAAAAATAAAAAAAAAATAACTAAAAAAAACAAGGTTTTAGAGGGGGGGTACTGGTCGCGACGAAATTCATGTGATTGTTCTTTGTACAAATATCGCGGTGTAATATTGTAGTGATTGAGATATAAATGTTAAATTTTAATACGATCGCAATCGAGAGACTATATAATGAATATAGTGATATAGGCAATTTTAGCGGGCATGTACATTACCGGTGTTCGCAACGAGATATGTCTGTCGCTCGAGGCAAACACTGGGGGTCCCGACTTTGAGACGACGAGATGAGAGCGAAGCGACGATAAGGAACGATTGAAAAAAATAAGAGCAAAAAAAATCGCGTACCTAGCCAATGAACGCAGGTCACCGATAGTTGCTCGATGGAATTAAAATGAAAAAAAAAAAACAGAAGAAAAAATAGATGAAGAACCGGAAACAGGACACGTGCGCCGGAGCGTCGACATTCTCGACTTAGGAGACATTAAATTTGTACAGTTCTTAAATATTAATAAAATTCACTATTAAACCGAAGTAACTATATATTATGTATAAAATATGCCGCGAGGGCCCTCCTTGCTCCTCAGTTGTAATATAAATACGGGAAGAGATCGACGAGGAAAGCAAGTGAACACACACACACACATGTCTCAAGCACGACGGTGTCGAAACGGTTTTAAAAGAAAAAAAGAATAAACGCTAGTGAACTAGAATGAATGGAAGATAGGGTGAGGATAAAAAAAAGTAAAAAAAAAGGAGGTGCCCTCGTCGAGGAGACGAACGGTCCCACAGTGTTCTTCGTGCTCTATACCGACCTGGCGCAAGCCAACACGCTGCTCGTCCTAGGGATTAATTAAAAAAACAACAACAACAACAAACAATTAATAATTACAATTTACTATAATATATTGTGTGGATAATACGAAAAGAAAAAAATAAAAAGGCTGGATGGACGCGGTTAAAAAAAAAAAAAAAAAATGAAAAAAAGTGTGGTACTCGTCTGCCGCTGTGCGTGAGGATATCGTTTCCGTGACGTATGTGAATGGCGCGGTAGGAGCCGACGGACTGAGAAAGCAATCGCGTTGAAGGAACGAAAAGCAGAATAAAAATAGACAAAAATCGCGAGCGCAGAAACAAATGAGACAAGCAATGGGAAATTGACAATCGAGAACGATCGAACGCGCGCGTGCGAGATGAAAATTTTTCGAGAGGTTAAAATAAAAAAAAAAAAGTAAAAACCGCGTGCAGCGACGAAATCGTGAGTAAGCAAAAGGTATACGAAACGTTCCCCCAGCGAGGAAAGCAATGTATCATAGAAATATACATATTACGTGATGTAGGTACTTTAGGGCCCGAAAGTAATTTTCGTTTCGTCGATCATCTGCATTTTTGCTCCCTTTCGTTGAAATTGCACAGTGTCCCGAAAATCCGACGACACTCCGCTCTCCTAGCACCATCCCTTGTTTTTTTTATTTTTTTTTTGCTCTCGCTCACTCTCGCGTGCATCACGGATTCCAATCGAGCGCTGCAAGAGAGTTTTTTTTGTTTTTCTCGCTCGCTCCTCCCTCTTGCTCGCCCTCGCGTGGTTTTTTTTTTTTTTTTTTTTTTTTTTTGTAACTCTCACGGAAACCTCATCGTGGAGCAATGAAGCTCGTTCACGTTCGAAATATCATCGATGCAGTTTTACCCAGTTTTTTGTTTTCCCATCCGAAAGTTCAATGTTGCAACAATCGTATATCGAAAGAAAAAATGAAAAAAATGTTAAAATCAGAAAAAATAGAAAATTAAAGTAAATAAAAAAGCTATCTCGTTCGCCCAACTCCAAACCGTTCCTTCTTCCGAACGTTTTCGTCCCTTATTCTCGCCCCCGCCCTTTCCTCCCCCACGAAGGGAAGCAATTCTATATTTCTATACGAGATAACTAATATTCGCGCGCGCGTCCCTCATATACGTAACTCGAAGAAACTCTCTCTACGACGAAAGGACATATAATTACATGACACAAAAAAAACAATACACAAACAGCCGCGAATTCGAATGAGATTATAGCAGAGAGACGGAACAAAAATAAAAATTTAAAAATTTAAATTACAAATAAAAAGTAAAGTAACAAATTTTCGACGACACTTTATATTGAGAGAGTAAAGAAATTTTATTGGTAATCAAAAAGACACGCAAAACGGTCGATTTTATAAGCGAGACGATAGGACGGAAAAAACCAAAACAAAAAAAAGCCAAGCTCTTTCGTTTCCTCGCAAAGTTTAAAGAAACAAAAACAAAACTAAGTGTGACAAAAAGCGCTGCCTGCGTCGGCGTGCAAGAAACTTTGCCCGGTGATTCCGAAACACGAAAAAGAAAAGAAATGAAATAAAAATTAAAAGATAAAAATAAAACGCGGATATTAAGAGAAATGTTATCGATATTTTCAATACGCCTGCATACACGTCGAGATTACGAGGAATGGGGAATGGAACGATTGAAGGATTGTAAATTTTTAATGTTCTCAATGTCGGCGAGTGTCGTTAACGGGTAGATCGGTGGCAATCGTTTCCCGTGTGCGTTCGAGGTTTTCGCGCCACCCCGCTGGAGATCGATCGGCTTCTGTTTGTCACCAGAATCCGCGATCTTGATCTCCGTGTCGCACCCGTCAAACTTGTCGACAAATATTAAGGCGATTTTTTTTTCAACGCCCTCAACGGAAACGAACGCCTCGGCCTCTCGTAGCGAAACTCGCCCGGCGCTCTAGTATACTGAAAAAAAAAATACCCACGTATACCGAAAGACTCAGGTGCGAATGTCGACCGTTCATTATATTTTTCGTTAATTGGAGAAAAAAAAGAAATTAAAAAATAAAGAAAAAAATAATAAAATCGTGCACGTCGTTGGCAATGCCTTACGCGCAGATTGCGAGCTTCGCTCGGCCTCTTCGCACGCATCGACTTACGGAAGAGCGGCGATAACAAAAAATATTGTATCGGCGCTTGGACTCATCGGAAATTCAATTATATTTTATCATAACGACGTTTCCAAAAAAAATCATAATTTACCTATTGACGTAATTTCATTAAACGAACCCCGTCCGATCGTCCGAGCCGCGTTAGATAAATATGAAGCGAGAGAGAGATTGATACGGAACACTTACACAATTTTAGTCGAGACACAGGGTATTTCGAGCGTGGGCCGGACGATCGTACGGGGGCGTTATTGACCGCAGAATTTAAATTAATTATTCCTCGAACACGTGTTACCTAATTTGTTCCTGTCGACGGGCCCGTCCCGGGCGACTCTATAAGTTTCATCAATTAATTTCGAGAGTATCGACAATCAAAGTTTCAATCAGCGAGAACTGTACAGCAGATCGGACCGTTGCGTTTCCCGAATTTCCGACGAGGCCCCGCACCGTCGTCGGCCCGAAAAACCGTGCGAAATTCTCGGCCCCGAGTCGTCCGAGGCTGCAGCGACAGAGCCGGAATGTTTTTACGAGATGTGTATTTGTTGACCAGTAGATTGTTTAATTTTGTTGAGCTCCGAGCCCTGCGCCGCTTGCCGATCGACGACTCGACACCGACGAATCGTCATAAATCGCCTCCGTCGCCTTCGACCGATTAATTTTAACGAAATTGATACTTCAGTCGACGTTTTTTTTTTTATCAAACGATTTTTTCATCCACCGCAAACAAAAAATCGGCAACCGCACAGAATCGTTCCGCGTCGCGGTGATTTTATCATTTTAATATTTAACGTAAAAAAGCGCGCCCCGGCGCGCCTTTGACTCTTAATCGTCTATCGTGACTCGAGATTGTTTCTCCTTATTTTTCCTCCTATTAAGCTTACCGATCGAATCTAGTTGTGATACTAGTCCTCGAGCGAGAGTACATCGAGCGACGATGCAATTTTGTGCAATTGACGGACGATCGAGGCTCGACGAGACGTTGCGTTTTACCGAACGACGACGTTACCGACGGAGTTACCGAAACACATGCGGTGGTTTTAAAAATCGTAGTATTTAAAAAAAAAATCGTTATCGGGGAGAGTGTCGAGAGAGTGAAATCACGCGCAATCCGTGCGTCGCGCGATACGAACGACCCGGCGCGCATTGGCTGTTCGTTTAAAAAAAATAAATGAGTTCATTCGATTGAATCATCGCCTTAAAAATGTATACGAAGTAACAGTAAGGTATCTAAGTAATAATCATGTTAGAGGGTAACAAAACAAAAAAAAACTAAATAAAAAAAAATAAAAAAAGTAAAAAAGTAAACCGAGTTTTTATGCGCAGCGATATACGAGCGAGAGTGAGAGAGAGAGAGACGGAGAGTGTGATCGAGTGAGAAAAAAAAATACAAAACGAATGTGAGAGATAGAAATGAAAACATGTAAGAATAAGTCTGCATGTGTATGAGTGCGATTGAGAGTGAAAAAACAAATAAAAAAAAAATTTGCTTGAGCGAGGGTGATAATCGATAAAGAGAGACAGAGAGAGCGAGAGAGAGAGTAATGTATAATAATTATTGTATAATTATGGATGATGATAAATATGATTACGACGTTTACGATAATGATAACGATGATGTATGATAAGCTAAAATTTATTGTATCGGTATGGAATCAGATTTTTTCCACTGTTTGCGCATTGATGACTATTGACACCTAAGTAAAGAAAAGGCAAATAAATTTAACAAAAGTGAAAAAAAAAATAAAGTAAAAATTCATTGCGTTCCGCTTTGTAAATCGACCGCTCTATGGACTATAATGGGACTACCGTGCATAAGTATGCAGAGAAATGAAAAAAAAAAACAAAAAAATAATAAAAAAAATAGTTGTGTAAGGTCGCAAAAGTCTGGGAAGAGCCATCACCTTGAAATATCACTCGAAGAACAAAAAAAAAAACAAGAAAAATCACTCGATCATCGTTATTATGTGTATTGGACTGATTGGATTTATCATTCAATTGCCTGACCGATCGACGGTTTACACCGCGACGTTTCGACGACAGCGCGAAGAAAACGAGAGCGAGAGAGAGCGAGAGAGAGCGAGCGAGAAAAGGGTCGATATGATGTCAAGATGATCTATGTTAGAGAGTGTCCATTGTATAGTGTTTTTTGAAAACGTGAGCATTAAATGCTACATCTTGTGTAAAATTTATTTATTTTTTTTCTAGACCCTAAAAAAAAAAATGCACACACACAATAGCACGCCACGGTCGTTCACCGAGGATTTTGTTGCTCGGCGGGACGATTTATCGTCTGGAACGATGGAGGATCGAGAATTCAGGCTTGCAATTTGCACGGGCGTCTCTCGACTTCCCTCCCTGGGTGTCGAGTCTTTTCCTACTTTGCCGTATCATTTTGACGTTGCGACGAGTATAATAGTGTATATAACGGTGGGCGGAGGGTTGTTAGCGAGCCGTCGATGGCTCGGGAGCTTTGTTATCCAACCCCGTCGTGCCGCCCCCTCGTTCCCTCGCCGCGCCGACCGCCAAAGGGTGCTCCGGCGTCACGAAGCCCACGGGAAAGCCCGTATAAAACGCGCGTTTGCGAGCAACACGCATCCTCCTATTGCGTCGATGCGCGATCACTTTCTCTTGACTTCTCTCGCTCTGTCTCTCTGCATCTCTCTCGGCCATTCCCTCGATAGTTTCCTTTTTTTCCTCTTCCTTTCTACGGTCTCTCGCACGTAGCTGGGCCGGCTCGCACCCGACTCTGAAATATGATAGGTACGCCGGGGGAGAGGGTGAACGGTTGCCGGTAGCCGCCCCCGTTTCCGAGACCGTAGGTGCCAATTACCGTTGATGGTTATTCCATGGAAATGGACCTTGTTAGCGGAGCGGAGAGCGAGACAAGACGAGCTGGGAATCGGTAAAGATATACCAATTATTTTCACCCGCTCGATGCGCGGCCAGCGGCTGCCTCCTACGGTGGGTATATTATGTGTAGGACGTATATGTAGTATAAACAATAACGATCGTACGTATTCGGTGCGAAAGCCCCGGAAGGAAGTCCCATCGGACTAACGAGGAGAATTGTTTCCGAGAAATTTTTTTTTTTTTTTTTTTCCTGCGTATTTGCCAATCATCGCGGCGGTGAGGTGAGGCTGCTGTCCCGAGGCGAGGAGGCTCGGTCGGTAAGAAAAACTTTAAGCCTTTTTTATGAGGGACTCTGACACTTTGGGATGGAGGCAAATTATCAGCGATCTTCATGTAGGAACCGAGGTTCTTGTCAGAAAACACCATTAATATTTGATGACGAGCTAATTATCATCTAGTAGGAAATGCGATCTGGAGGAAAGTGATTTAGAGTTTTGTTACCGGCTCGGTCTGGAAGCAACGCGAAACGGACTCGGTCGGTAAGGAAAATTGTAACTATTATTTGGAGGGTCTCCAGCACTTTGGGCTTGACGCAATTTATTAGCGATCTTCATGTAACAACTGAGGTTCTCATAATTTGGTATTGGGAAAATCGGTCTTGAGGAAAGTGGTTTACTTTTTTTTACCGATCCTGGTTCGATATCAAAGTACAATTCACCTTTTCGAGGCGGGCTACACATGCAAAAATATTCACTCTTTCGCTCCGTCGATGACTATCCAATTGGAAGCATTGTAATCCATTTTTTCAAAGGGATTTCGAGACTTTGGGCTTGTTGCAAATTATTACTGATCTTCGTGTAACACCCCACCCAGCTTCTAATAATTTGGTCTTCGTAAAAGCGATCTTGAGAAAAGTAGCTTACAGTTTTTGTTGCCGACTGAGACCGGGTACGAATCGTCCCGAGTAGAAATTTTCGAGCGTTACATCGGGCCCTGATAGGGTCCTGATAAGGCCTTATCAGGCCCTTGTCAGGCTTTATCAGGACCCTATCAGGGCCCGATGTAACGCTCGAAAATTTCTACTCGGGGTCGCCTCAAGAAGTCTACCGGTCACCATCCCAGTTTCATATCACGATGTTACAAGAAGTCTACCGGTCACCATCCCAGTTTCATATCACGATGTTACAATCCACCTATTCGAAGACGACAACGGATGGGAAACTGTACTCACTCTTTCGCTCCGTCGATAACTTTCTAATCAGAAGCATAGCAATCCATTTTTTTAAAGGGCTTCCGAGACTTCGGGCTTGTTGCAAATTACTGATCTTCGTGTAACAACCCAGCTTCTAATAATTTGGTCTTCGTAAAAGCGATCTTGAGAAAAGTAGTTTACAGTTTTTGTCGCCGACTGAGACCGGGTACGAATCGGCCAAGAAGTCTACCGGTCACCATCCCAGTTTCATATCACGATGTTACAATCCACCTATTCGAAGACGACAACGGATGGGAAACTGTACTCACTCTTTCGCACCGTCGATAACTTTCTAATCAGAAGCATAGTGGAGTTCCGTACTTGCTGCTGGTTCGCCGTCCGGGTAGCAATATATTAAGGGTTGTCGGCGCGAGGCAGCAGCCTCGCGAGCAAACAATCTCGTAATGGCGGTACTGACTGGTGTGGCGCTCAGTAATGAGATATTAGAGAGGAACTCCTCGTCGAGGGAGTGGCCCCGGGTACTTCGGGTGAGGGTGGAAGCTCAGAGAGAGGCGAACACTCGAGGTATCTAGCGTGATACTCTATGGAAAGCGGCGAAGCAGCGAGAGCCGGAGGAGAACATCATAGTGGCATCAGCAGTGGCACACCGGAGGGTTGGGAGGGATGGAAAGGGGATGGTACGAAATACTGCGGGAGGCATATAGCAGTAACAGCAGGGGTATCGCTTACCCTCTGGGGATGCGATTATGACGTTGTCTTCTCTGCGAGTGCGATGGCTCCTGTTGCCCGATGCTGTACCGCATAGCGTGTTACTGCACGACCAGAGGATCATTCGTCGTCCACCGGTTCCTCTCACTTCCGCTAATGGGAGCTCGTGGCTTCTCGCAGGGCCTCGCAGGAGACTGGCTTCCCCAGATTCCTCGGGGACTGGGAGAAACGGACGGAGTTTACTTTCGCGGGAGCTCATCGTTCAATCGTTTTTCACGTGACGCTGGACGGTCACTCTGTCGAGGAAATATGACCATTAGGATGGCCAGCGCTAAAGCGCACTCAGTCATCGAGGAAAATCCTTTTTTCTCATCGTCGTGAGTCATTGACTTTTTTTTTTTCTTTTTTCAATGTACACCGTTTTCACCTCGTTTTTCACGTGACAGACACTGGACGGTCACTCTGTCGAGGAAACATGATCATTAGGACGGCCAGCGGTAAAGCGCACTAAGTCATCGAGGAAAATCTTTTTTTCTCATCGTCGTGAGTCATTGATTTTTTTTTTTTTTTTTTTTTTTTTTTTTCCCTTTTTTTTCCCGTTTTTTACGTGGTGGAAACGAGACGGTGTTTTTTTCGAGG
>JAPYZC010007108.1:0-18093 GCA_030522665.1 Ichneumoninae sp. A BG-2022a | reverse complement strand
GTTAATAACATTTTGCAATTATTATTATGCAAAATTAATCTTCTCAGTACCATTAGTATACATGATTTTTTTCAGATTTTTACACCATCAAGAAGTACTGGCAATTTTCTCTTATTGTCGTCCAACTTATGCAAAGTCAGCGCGCAGCGAGACTCCCTCCTTAAGAAACTTTTTTTATCATGCCAAATTTTGAATCGTAAAATTTTCCAGAATTTTTTTATTAAGAATTAAGAAGACTTTTTGAAAAATTACTGTTTTACCGACGTGGCTAAAGTGGCGGTGGATCGAAGTCGATAACTAAAGTTGCCATTAGCGTTGGACGATCGAGGTTAACGTTATTGAAGTGAACATTAGCCGGAAGGTGATTCAGCGATCCAGTTCCTCGAATTCTTTTTCTCGCGAAGAACTTTTGCGAGAAGATGAGAAACGAAATAGCCATTTATATGTATCATCTATTCTGGCGTGTACTTAGAACAATTCGGGGAAAGGAGACGAGGAATACTGGGTCGATGTGAATACGAGGTCAGCGACGATCCGGAGATAATCGAGAAAACCGGTGACAGTCATTCGAGAACCGACACGTGACTCTGACTCAAGAGCAAGTGACATCAGGCCAACAGCTATTCCAGTAGTAATCTTGAAACGATAAAAAAAATCTTCCGAGCATTGAAAATTGATAAAGGAACGTTTTATTGATATTTCAAAGAAACAAATCTTCCATTTAAGGCTAAAATGTTGCCGGCAGGCTGAATAAATAACACGTCGATAAGAATAAATAAATAATGTGTCGATTCTCACCAAGAGGATTTTTTTAAGGAAGGAGTCTCGCTACACGCTGACTTCGCATAAGTTCGACAACAGTAAGAGAAAATTGCAAGTACTTCTCGATGGTGTAAAAATCTGAAAAAAATCAGGTATACTAAAGGTGCTGAGAAAATTAATTTTTCATACTAATAATTGTAAAATGTTATTAATAAATTCATCAAAAAGTTAATTGGCTAACAAATTATCCGGCAACAAAACTTTTTTTTTATGAAAATAATTCGTTTATTTTTCGGAATACGTATGAATTTTTTCTGATTTTTAAGTAATCGTTGATTTTTTATTTTTTTTATAGAACAAAAATCAGCGATTACTCAAAAATCTGAAAAAATTCATACGTCTTCAGAAAAATAAACGAATCATTTTCACAAAAAAAAAGTTTTGTTGCCGGGTAATTTGTTAAACAATTAATTTTTTGATGAATTTGCTGATAACATTTTGCAATTATTATTATGCAAAATTAAACTTTTCAGTGCCTTTAGTGTACATGATTTTTTTTCAGATTTTTATACCATCAAGAAGTACTTGCAATTTTCTCTTATTGTTGTCGAACTTATGCGAAGTCGGCGCGCAGCGAGACTCCCTCCTTAAATGTTGCACCGCGTTTCGCATCGACTTAAGGCGTATCGATTTTTTTTGGACCTATTTTCATCCACGCTTCTCTCTTTTCTCTTGTTTCCTCATTATGTCCATTGCAATTCTTTCCGGCGCCGCTCACCGACCAGTCTCGTACACGCGGACCGAGAGAAACCGCAAGCTTGCACAGTCATATAATAGTCCAGAGACCGCAGCGAAATGATGCAGGAGAGGAGATTGCAGGAGAAGGCTGAGCCTTCCTGCCTGCAGGACGTGAAGAGATCGCAACACTCTGCGAGGTCATTGCCGCTCGCGCCCATCGATCGGCTTGAGCGTCTTTCCGTTCCTCCCTTTCTCACCGGTGAAGAAATTATATTCTTCGGACTCGGACCTTGACTCGCGAGGTAGGGCCTCGCCATTCCTCAGACGGACTCGGGTGAGCCTCTTGGACAAATTATGTATCGACATTATCAATTTAAAAATGAAAAAAAAAAAACACATAAACCATACGGTAACCATACCTTCGGGTGCACGTTCATCCATAAGGTAGACATACATTTTTTTAATTTCTTATCGATTACCAACGATTTTTTGGTCAATAAAAAAACGTCGACTTTGACCAACAACCGAAGCTACGAAACCGAAGCTACAATTATCTCGATATTTTCGCTCTCTCGCACTATTCCAGATCTGGTCAGTACCTGAAGTACCGGGTTTGGTATTTCAACGATTTTTAGTACTTCAAGTACTTTTTTACGATTTCAAGTATCAAGAACAAGTGCTTTTTGCGTGCACGCTCGCATTACGGATACTCGATGAGTTGCATGACATGCCATTAATATATGATTATCGGTCTACACTTTATGATTTTAACGAGAATCTTACACTGTAAGATGCGGAGAATAAACGTCATATATTGACGGCTGTATGTACTTGATGCGGCGATCGACGCTTCGCGTGCTGTGTTAACTATATAGGGTAAAAGTGGTTAATATGGCCCACCTCGATTGACACGTAAATCAATTATATATGGCCCGGGCCATATTCCCCACTTTTACCCTATCTACGTCAACGAGATGAAAATAAATCATAATGCCTGACTATTTGTCTTGCTGAGAGTTACGATTTCAGAACTGTATGTGATGTTTTTTTTTTAAGTCGAGATAACGCTTAACGCTACGAACCCAATTGCGAAAACCACTTGTTAAATACTTCAAGTACAAAAAGTACTTCACGAATAATTCAAGTACAAAAAGTACTTGACAAATACTTCAAGTACAAAAAGTACTTGACAAATACTTCAAGTACAAAAAGAACTTGACAAATACTTCAAGTGCAAAAAGTACTTGACAAATACTTCAAGTGCAAAAAGGACTTGACAAATACTTCAAGTGCAAAAAGGACTTGACAAATACTTCAACTGCAAAAAGCACTTGACAAATACTTCAACTGCAAAAAGTACTTGACAAATACTTCAACTGGAAAAAGCACTTGACAAATACTTCAACTGCAAAAAGCACTTGACAAATACTTCAAGTACAAAAAGTACTTGACAAATACTTCAAGGGCAAAAAGTACTTGACAAATACTTTAAGTGCAAAAAGTACTTGACAAATACTTCAAGTACAAAGGCTACTTGACAAATACTTCAAGTACAAAGGCTACTTGACAAATACTTCAAGTACAAAGGCTACTTGACAAATACTTCAAGTACTTGCGATACTTTGTAGTTGAAGTATTTTTTGGTACCTTCCCTAGCTCTGTATTATTCTAATGGTATTACTTATGTTAATACACTTCCGCGTGTGCTTAACATCGCTAATCCGCGAGGGCCAACGACACGCGTTTATTGTACTCGTTGCACCGGACGCGCATTATTTATAACAGAAACAGTGCCGACGGTTAGGGCATCTCAACAATCGTGCCTAACCCTCTTTCGCACTTTGTAATTCTAAACTCGCCGACGTGATTCCGCACATTACGATCGCCCAGGTGGATAGTTAAAAGCCTGATCATTGAGATAGGAACTTTGCTCGAGAGCATTCTTCCCGTTTCCATCAATCTTTGTTTTTCTTCCTCGCTCTTTGATCCGCTGCACTGCAATTGTTTATTTAATTCCACCACATACCGAGATGAGACGGACGTGGTTGCAGCCGGCGATTGTACACTGTACTTTACGAGAAAGGGAGAAACGTTGGGAATCTCGAAAAATAATGCGCAACGTCGGAGAATTCGACCCTACACTTAAGGATGCTTCGCTCATACATTTCCAACCAAAAGTTTGGTTCGCTCAGAATTTAAGTGATTCCTGAAACTACAAAAATGTGGAAAAGCTATACGTTGAAGATATTAAGAATATTGATTTGATACAATAACAATGGCAAAAAGTTACTGAAAAATTGATTATCGAATGATCAGTAAAACTTTGTTTTTTAAGTAAAATGCATTCGTTGATTTTTCCGCACACATGTGCATTTTTTCAGAATTTTCCTATCGTTGTGTGTTACTTTTTTTATGTTGAGAAATCTGTGGATGTCGGAAATATGGATATATTTTCGTAGCGAGATTATGTAAAATCAATGTTCTCGGCACCTCACAAACGTTCAATTTTTATCAGATTTTTATGCCATTGGGAAGCATAAAAATTGTCAGCTAATCTTACTTTTGGTTGGGAATGTATACGCGAAACGTCCTTAAGATTCTCGCAATCACTCGTACGATTGAATCACCCAGGGTACCACAAAACTGTCCGCAAAGTGGAAGATGAGCCATGCGCGCCAATTTGCTGTCCGACAAAAAATAATATGTCTATCGAAACATTTTTATCACATTCCATACGCGTATTCGAGGAAAGCCATGGTAGAGGAAAACACAGAAGTT
Organism: Ichneumoninae sp. A BG-2022a; assembly: GCA_030522665.1. NCBI lineage: Eukaryota > Metazoa > Arthropoda > Insecta > Hymenoptera > Ichneumonidae > Ichneumoninae sp. A BG-2022a. The sequence continues at coordinate 13,815 of JAPYZC010007108.1, read as the reverse complement.
TTCCTCCGAAGAGTGACGAGTCTCAATTTATGAGCGCGGTATCCCGTATTCAACAATGCAAATTCTACATTTTTCCACTGATAACATTTGCACGTTACTTCTGTGAAGTAAATCACCATTTGAATATGTATAGCATTTTGTGAAAAAAAAAAATGCTAAAAGCAATAAGCAAAAAAAAATGCGATTGAAAGTAAAAAAAGTATCTTTTCCTCAATAAGGAAGTAGTTCGTCTCTCCAGATAAATAGTACGCAAACTGTACCACAATCTTGTGAAATACAAAAACAGACTGAAGAAAATATAATTGCACAGCGATGAATTTCAATCATCCGCCCCTTCTTTTTGTAACTTCCATTTTCCCATCTACGTTAAGCTCTTCAGCGTGTAGAGTCTCTTCATCACGAACGGATATTCAATCATCCACCGATAACGATTTCTCAAGCCTGTACAACATTCTGTCGCTTTTAATCGGAAATTAAGCGGATGCGGGATTTAATAACACGGCACTCGAAAGATCGTGGATGGATGATGAGCCGTAACGATGCCGCACATCACGCGGCGAGAAATTTTGTTTACATCTTCATTTTTTTTTCCCACCCCACCACGATGAGCCCACGCGGTCTCATCGGGGATTGCGTGAGAAAACCGCGAGCGATGTCGCGATGTCTGCGTCGCAGCGAAGTGTGTATGCCCGGCTCGCCGCTGCGTAAATCTCTCTCCCTGGTCCGGGATTATGACACGCGTATAGAGCAATGATACGACTATATCTACCGTACGCTGCATTCCGGTCTAACCACCGGGTGCATCGTTACATCGAGCCGCAGTCGACGAGCCACGCGGAGGAGCGTCTATAGTTGTTTCATACCTCTACCTACCGCACGTTGTTTTGCAGACACACGACGCGAACGGAGCACAGAACGTGTTATATTAATAGGTCTTCTCTCTGCCGGAGTTACCTCGATGCTTTATTCGTTCTAATACTGTTCGCTCGATGTGTAGGCGAGCGATAGTATCTGAAAGCGATACCGTGTCGCGCTTGGTGCACGACACTTTTTGCGCTGGGCAGTTGCACGCCGACAGCGGCGCTCGCCGCGCCGCCCTAGCGGCCGCTGACTGCGAAAGTTGTACTCCGGCGACAAGTTTCGACGCAAATGGTACTTAAGTTGTGATGATCTTTCGGTCAATTCTAGCTTGTTTGAACTACTGACTGCTAAAAATCCAATCCCTTACGTTCAGAAATCGCGTCTTCCTCTTTAACGCTAATTGCGGCAACTGCAGCGCCGCCCTAGCGGTCACTGGCGGCGAAAGTTGTACTCCATCGACCGGCGACAAATTCTGACTCAAATGGTACTTGTGCTGTGACGATCTCATGAGTGTTCAATAATTCTAGCTCGATTGAGCCACTGACTACTAAAGATCCTATTCCTTACGCCGAGAAATCACGTTTTCCTCGCGAAGGCTGATCAGACATAGGGAATTCCGTCGCGATTAGCAGGCGCTATTCCTCTCACGTATCCTACGCCTCTTTCGACCAAAGTGTCTTCACAATTCTAGCTCTCTTGACCTGCATGATTAATGCATATCTCTTCCCTCCCCCTGGAAAATCACGTTTTCCTCTTAAAGGCTAATTACGGGGAATACCCGCCCAATATCAAGCTATATCGCGAGGAATACCCTAGCAAAGCGTAAGCAAACCGTACGCCTTACGCGTATCCTATGAGCCTTTCAACCAAAGCATCCTCAACGTTTTTAACACCTGCAACCCATTGACTACTGAAACTCCAATCGCTCACTCCGGAATATCACGTCTTCCTCGAAGGCCAATCAGCCATCACGGAGAATCCCCTCGCGATTGGCAAGCGATATCTCTCACGTATCTTGCGCCTCTTTCCACCAAAGTGTCTTCGACAATTCTAGCGCGTTTGACCCGCTGACGAATGAAAATCCAAGCCCTCCCTCTGGAAAATCACGTTTTCCTCTTGAGAACGCATGACACACCTCCCTCCCGTCCATCACGTGCTCAGTCGGTATCACAACCTGTAATCAACTTGTCTCCCAGGTTCCCGTATGTACAGTCAAAAGAAAAGTCTCTTCGGAAACTGATATCATCTTGGCTTGCGATGAAACTTTTCTTTTGACCGTACTTCCCAGAATTCGTGAGAAGACTTGATTACAGTTTTTATTACCGACCGCCGTATTGCACATGCGCTTAAAGGCTAATAACGGGGAATCTCCGTCCGACATCAAGCTGTATCATGAGAAACAGTCTACATAGTAAAAAAAAATTGTACTTTTTACAACTTATTGTCGACAAACGTCCACAATTTTTTATTTGTTAATTTTCTAGTTTTACAAACAAAAGTACAAACTAAAATTGTCGATGACACGGGAAATAGAAGGACAGGTTCGTATATTCAAATAAGTGACATACTCTTTTGCCACTTATTTAACAAAAATATTTTTACGAAATTTCGCATTCCGACTTTACGAAATTATTTTTTATTGGACAGCGAAGAGCGAACAAACAGTGAAACAGTACGCCTTACGCCTACAATCAGAAAAAATGACATAGTAAAAGCAACAAGACTGATTTTTTACCATAAAAAATAGTTCCCAGGCGGAAGGTTTACATTTTATAGTTACAACAATGACAAATCGTCATGGTTGCAACTATAATTATAGTGTAATTAATTAAATATATACTATGAGAAAGAATCTATATAGACGTTCCCACGGGAAACTATTCGCTATAGTAGGAAATATCATCCTTTTCTTTCAAAAAAATTGAGATTTTAATGTCAGAATACTTAAAATAGTCTAAAACGTCGAGAAATATGATTTTTAGCTAGCGTCCGGATGTATGTGTGTGTGTATATGACAGAGTTTCATCGTTTAAAATGACTATAACTCGGAAATGGCTTGAGACAGCGAGTTGAAATTTGGTACACTAGTAGAACGATCACGTCACTTCGTTCAGTGCTATTTTCGTGAACATTGAGGCCCAATTGGACATTTTCAATTTTTGGAAAATTCTCTGTGGTAGCTGTTATTATTATTATATTAACTTACGTAAATTTGGACCTATTGTCTTAAAACTGCCTGCACATAAATATACTATTTTGATCAAAGACCTTTGGTATTGAATTTGGTCAAAATCCATCGAAGTGGTAAGATTATATGGGATTTTCAGTTTTTTGAAAAATGTCTAAAAATGGTCTAATTTGAGTAAATTTGGAGGTATCGATCTTCTTCTCATTGTATCCGACAAACCTTTCAACAAAATCATCTTCATAATTTCCAACACCTTCAACCCGCTAACTACTGATACTCAAATCCCTCACTCCGGTGTATCGCGTTTTCCTCTCGAAGACTAATCAGCCATAACCTGGAATCCCCTCACACGATCGGCAAATCACATGCCTGCACACATCCAACGTCCGGTCGAAAAACTCTTCCCAAACAAGTTCGCCCTCACCAATGACGTTCGAGATAAGACAACAGTGACTCTCGACTTTACATCCTCACATGCAACCGCCAATTGAATTACTTCATGTCCGCAATTGCCCGTACACTCGTGCCCGCGATAAAAACAGATCGATCGTCCTCACTCCCGACTGTGACACTCCACCAAGCTGCCAGGCTCATGCCGCACTACAGAAGCACGTGTCGCGTGAATGGATGTTACGTGCGGTCTCGTGGGCTCATCGCTGCACTGAATGGAGCTCGCGTCGAGTACGATAGTATGACGGTGTCGCGCTCCGTCATTAAATGCCCGGCTGCCCGAGGAAGGGAGATAGAGGAGAGATGAGGAGAAAGAGTTGCGATGCATTTATGCATTTATGCATCCAGCCGGCTCTCTCGTTCGCCTCAAATATAAAAACAACTGCGCACGTACGGGCACACACACGCGGTTCTACATTGCGGCGTCCGTTCGGAGTTTCACCCGAGCTCACCTAGTACTCGCTCTCAGCCGTACACGTGCCCGACCTCACCATTCACTCCCACTTTCCTCCTTACCGGAATGAAAATAAAAAAAAAATAAACTTAGCGCCTCTGCCTCGTGCCTCGTGCAAACGAGTGTACAGCTATTTGCGCTCGTACTCGCACACGGACGCACCACACGGGTGCGCGTTTGTGTCGGCGCCGAGTAATACGTGCGTCAATAATTATCCCTGGAACGCCCGTAAAGTTGTTTGTGCAGCTACGAGGCTCCGACTACGTCTCTGCTCGCGCATTCGCCTGCGTCGGTATACCGATACTATAAATATTACCTACACGACCGCCGAGGTGCACGCGGGTCTGCGCGAGACCACTGCATATTGTGTCGTGTTACGGAAGCGCTGAAGTTCGAAAACAACTCGAGGAACAGTTCGAGGAACGCGGCGTAATACGTCAGCATTGAAGACGTGATACATGTAAGGATTTGTTTTTTTTTGCGGTTTTTTTTTTTTTTTTTTTATACTAAAGTTTATTCGTAAGAGAGCGATAGTTTTCCATCGGAGACCCGTGAATAACTTTCGAGTGAGGTTTCGTAATTATTTTGTAGATATTTGTTTTTGTTTATTATTATTAAAGGTTATGGAAAGGAAAATCGTGGGCCATGTTTCAGCTGCGTGGATTAAAAATAACTTTTATCACTTTGTAAACTTCGAATGAAGAACTTTGAGTTTCCAGATTCGACAGGAAGTTCGGCGCGTCTTCGTTATTTTTATTTTAATTTTTTTATAGATATGTCAATAGAAGGTTTGGAATTAACTGGGGATAGACGACAAAGGAGGGAGCGACATTTTGCTCTAAATTTAGGACGGCTCCGTTACACTTTGTAGCGACAGCCCGACACAGATCGAGGGGGATATCGAGTCAGTGGTGCCGATTTTTCTAAATTAACAATAGAACGTTCACAATAAATTGAGAACAGACGATAAAGGGAGATCGAAATATTCATCCAAATTTAGGTTGGATTCGTTAAATTTAGAAGCGGGAACTCGACATAAATCGACAGGGAAATCGATGGTGCGAATGTTTGCAAATTAATAATAGAACATTCAGAATTAATTAAGAACAGACAACAAAGGAGACAGAGCGAAATTTCCCTCCAAATTTAGGATGGATCTGTTAAATTTAGAAGCCAGAGCCCGACATAGATCGAGGGGCAAATTGGCCGTGCGAATTTTTGCAAATTAACAATAGAACATTCAATACTAATGGACAACAGACAACAAAGGAGAGAGAGCGAATTTTCCCTCCAAATTTAGGATGGATCTGTTAAACTTAGAAGCCAGAGCCCGACATAGATCGAGGGGCAAATTGGCGGTGTACATTTTTGCAAATTAACAATAGAACATTCGACATTAATGGACAACAGACAACAAAGGAGAGAGGGCGAATTTTCCCTCCAAATTTACGATGGATCTGTTAAATTTAGAAGCCAGAGCTCGACATAGTTCGAGGGGCAATTTGGCGGTGCGAATTTTTGTAAATTAACAATAGAACATTCGACATTGATGGACGACAGACAACAAAGGAGAGCGAATTTCCCCTCCAAATTTGCGATAAATCTGGTAAATTTAGAAGCCAGAGCTCGACATAGTTCGAGGGGGAAATGGGTGGTGCGAATTTTTGCAAATTAACAATAGAACATTCGGCATTAATGGACAACAAAGGAGAGAGAGAGCGAATTTTCCCTCCAAATTTACGATGGATCCGTTAAATTTAGAAGCCAGAGCTCGACATAGTTCGAGGGGGAAATGGGTGGTGCGAAAGACGCCGGCTGAGGAGAGACGAGATCACGCGGCTGCCGCACTGTGGTTTGCTTGTGAGACACAGGGCAGCAACTTTGTTGGATTCTCCGTGCGAGTATGTTGAGAGATGAATCGCCACAGAAGCATCGGCGTACCCAAAATTAAGCTATTATTAAGATGACCGAGTGGTTCGCATAAATAAGCCACCCTCGCTTGAAAGTCCCTCGTTGCCTCGTCCTCGCCCGCCTGCCGTCCCGTTCACTGTACATCATTTTCTACGCTGTGACCGTTCCACTCGAGATTTCAAGTCGCGGTCAAAGAAACGAGCACCCATGCTTCCGTGACACGGTAACTATTCGCCAGCACTAAGCCAGCGAGTACTAAGTAACAGCGCTATCGCTGAAGACTGTCCCGGTCTTCATCAGTCTGCTACTCCGCGCAGCAAGTCCCTTTGAAATGCTCTCACTGATTCCCACTAACTGACGAACTAACTTGTGTTCGGCGCGGAATCAGGATTGAAATAATTACTTTTTCTTTCGAAAATAATCTGTAAAAAAAATATTGAAAAGTTAGCTTGAAGAGTCTACCAAGTCGTATTTATAATTTACATTCATTTAAACTTTGCCAATTTTACTGATCCACTCATTGACGAACCTGTGTCCGTCGCGCAATCAGAATGGAAATAATGAGTTTTTGTTTCGAAAATAAACTTAAAAAAAAATAAAAAAAAGTTAGCATGAAGACTCACTCGAGTGATATAGAAAATTGACATTCATTGAAAATTTATCGATGTTCCGGCGACGAATGTAAGAGAGCACTGGAAAACTGTGGATCGTCGTCGAATTTAAATATCGTTAAAACTACCTACCTACTCAAAGTATCAATACACTTGGCAACATTTTGCATATCATGAGCCTGTCAGGCGCCGCGATTGGCGCCTTTTTTTTAATTTGCATGTTCCACTTTATCAACTCCACGTACAATCTATAAGGAAAACTTTGTAAATTTTAATACCCTTCGAGGGCCTCATCGAATGTTGAAGAAAATAAAAATTTATCTTGTAAAAAGAAAGTTGCAAAAAAAAAGCAATGTGAAAAAATGATTTTAATCTTTATCGCCTTAAATAGATATATTTCATACTTTCGGTGTTTGAAGATTGCGTATCGGAAAACTGTGGATCCTCGTCGAATTTAAATGTCGTTAAAAATCGTTCTCAAAGTATCAATATCTTGGAAAAATTTTGCATATCGCAAGCCGGCGCCTTAAAAAAAATTTCATATTCCATTTTTATCGAGTTCACGTGCGCGCGATACGGAAATTGAAAGCGCTTCGGGGCTACCGAGGCGATAGTATCGTAGCCACGCAGAGTACAAATTGCGTCGCTTACACAACTGCGAACTTTTTACGCAGTTGTAGGAATGGTAGTGGTGCGTACGCAGAGCTTGTATGATATCGCGTTGTCCAGCTCGGGTTCGCTCGCGCGGAATGCTCTCTATCGTTCCCGTATGTATAAATACCTATATATAGAATATATTTGTATACATGTGCTGGAGAGTGACTGCAAACAAACGTGACGTCAATCAGAGCCATATCGCACAATCACTCCTCGTTGTTATCGATGCAATTGCTACTTGGCTGAACTCTCTGGCGCGTACGGTATTCGCAACAGTTTATATTAATTGAATCCAACGACGTATGAGATTAATTTAACGTGGATGAACGAGCCTCGGAGCTCGGACGAACATTGTAGGAATACATTTTTTGATTTTTATTTGATTTTATATATAGGCTAGAAAATAATTAATGAATTTTAATGAAAATAATTAACGGCAATTTTAACGAGACGCAAAGTTTGAGTATTAATAGAGTATACTTTGCGATACTAGTACGGAAAAGCGGTCTTTCGACGAAGGCTGTGAAACTTCACAGCCTTCGTCGAAAGACCGCCGCTTCGTCGAAGTATGCTCGCCTCCTCTCGAGCAGCCAACTGGCTGCTCGAGAGGAGGCGAGCCTACTTCCCAACCGGCGTCAGGAGACCGCTTTTTCGTACAAGTATCGCATACTACTTTTTGTGAAAAGTGCACGAAAATTCCCGCTTTTCGTGCCCGTAAAGTGCGTTCGGTAAAATACCTACAGTGCCAGATAAGTGTGCGCGAAAAGTAATTAGATTGTTAAAAAAAGTGTGCGCAAAAAGTAGCTTGAGTGTGAAAAAGTGTGCGCAAAAAGTAGCTTGAGTGTGAAAAAGTGTGCGAAAAGGAACTAGCGTGTGAAAAAAGTGTGCGCAAAATTAGCTAGAGTGTGAAACAAGTGTGCGAAAAGGAACGAGCGTCTGAAAAAAGTGTGCGGAAAACAAACTAGCGTGTAAAAATAGTATCTACAGCATTTTTCGGGCATCCTCTGCTAGAAAGCGCCGCTTTCAACACACTTTACAGGCACGAAAAGCGGGACTTTTCGTGCACGTTTTTCAAAAAGTACTAATCTGTTTCTAACATAGTATCTATGTTTAAAAGACTGCGTCGCGCGCTTGAAAGTTCGGCTATGAGGGTTCGGTGACGGCGCACACGTCCTCCGAATGTTAATCGGACCGTGAGAAAAAGCGCGATAAGAGAACGTGCGATACAATCGACGTTCTCCTCTATTTTACAGCCGGCAGTAAATTCCAACGCGAAGCCAGTCGTCCTCTTTAGCGTTTAGTTCCATTCTTCCTACTTTTTCTTACTCTCTTCTCAGCGTCCGGGATTACAGAGTGTAACATACTTTGCCGCCGTAAAAACATCGCGGTCTGCAATTGCACGCGACCCCTGTTTACACGATTTATCGCTCGGCACGAGGGTCAGATCATTAATCGCGTAAACATATGTACTTAACGCTAGCGCGAGAGTAAACGAAAGCAAAACACGGATATGGAAAACACTTGCTAATTGAACGCTCGCCAACGCGTGAATTTCCCATCGCATTTGTCAGTGTCGTGAAGGCGCTTGAGCGAAATTGGACAAATTTAGACACCATTTTTGGAATCTTGTAAAAAGTTCGGGCGGCGTTCGCTCGCCGCGCCTCTCGCGGCCGGTCAGCGAACTTCCGAACGGGGATTCCCCTACGGCCTTTCTCTACGAGCTTCCCACCGTGACTGCTTTTCGCTTCTCAGCTCATTTAAACTACGGTGACGAAAACATTATTTTTTAATGAAATACTGAGACCATGGGATTGCAACGGTCAAACTCTATGTTATAATTAAATCTAAATACAATTTATAGTAAATAAATTTCATTTATATGATTTCATGTCAAGCAGCTTTGCTTGCGTCCAGTAGATGGATGGGTGACCGCTTAGCCCCACACCGGCTTGCACATCGAATGTTGAGCGGCAGGCCAGTTTTTCTGAATTCTTGATGTCAAGGTAGTAGTAGCGCAATGACTGATGCTGCCTAAGTTTGAGAGGCATAAAAGAGAATTACAAACACTTCTCGATCGGATAAAAATCTGAAAAAAAATCAAGCATATGAAAGATGCTGATAAGATTGTTCGTTCATAATAATGATCCCAAAATGTTATTCGTTTCTTTTATGTTAAAATTTGTTAGATAGATTGTGAAATATGCAGTGAATGGAGGATTGATGCTATTTCGCGTACACGTTATGACGTTATGAGATTAGGAGTACTATATTCCGCAGAAAAACAACGCCATCAGATGCCAATCATGCCGATAGTTTATCACTGACGCACGAGTAGGCTCACCAACATATATATATATATATGGATTGTGGAGGCGGAAGGAAAAAAAAATACGGAGGCCTCATTTCCTCGAATAAAAGTGGTGAAAACATACGATAACTGTGTCCCTCCACTGTGCTCTTCCTGCAACATTAATTCCACCACAGTTCCAACCAATGCAAGAATCGTGAGACTTTTCAGTCCGTCGATTTCACACGCCGGGGTCGGAAATCGTTCCAGTACTAAATGGTGTTCGTATGCACACAATTTACTGAGCTGGGGTAATGCACCTTGGCCTATTAGTCACGTGTGCATAACAACCTTCTGACCTTTTACATTTACAAAAAGAAACTTTGTATTGCGCACTGATTTCAATAAACGTCACTAATGTTTTGCCGTTATTTTTATAGACATTATTTTTGTTGTAAGTGAAATACACTTTTTTGTAACACGTGCTTGAAAAGCGGTGATTTTTGTGGCTGTTTTGCGGGTCGATAGTGGCTGATTTGAAAGCAGTGAAGAAAAGGTGCGTCGCGCATGCGCAGTTCGCGATTGGTTCGCTTTCGTCCGTAGGGAGGAAAAGTTCTAACCGGGACGAACACTTTTCACTGTTCGTCCCGCAAAACTACAATTTAAAGCACCACTGTTCGTGCATTCGTTGCAAAAAGTACTATGTGGAACGAGGGCCGAATTGGCAATGGCGACTCGTGTGGTTGACGCCGTCGCTTCGCTCGGGCAGCGAACCTCACAGTCATTGCAATCGCCAACTTTCGGCCCTTGTTGCACAATATACTATTTGGACGCAAAATCGCGCAACAAGTCTGAACAACATGATTGGAGTGCTCTTTTTATTTAAGTCTCTACAACACCGCTCTGACCTTTTACACAAAAAAAGCAATTTTACATTGCGCATTAACATGGTGGCCGTTTTTTCCCCGGAAAGAAATTCCCTGACTTTTCACTGACCAATTAAAAATGTTCCCTTACCAAACTTTTAACGACTTATAATCAAAAAAATTAATGATGCAAATGAAAATGCCGATTTATTATATTAACATTTTTTAATTGTATATTCTTTTTTAAATGTTCCTAATTTTTTTTAAGGCTCCCTTTTATTTAGTTCTTATTTGTTTATAGAAGGTGCGGCGACAATTGACTTTTTCCCTGACCAGTTTTGAAATTCTCTGACTTTTCCCGGTTTTCCCGGTTTTCCCTGAGCGCGGCCATTTTTATTTTTATAAAAATTATTTTTGTTACGAGTTAAATACACTCTTCGAGTGCAAAATTATCAACCATCTCACAACATTATAAGTACAATTTTTTTCAAATTTAAGTACTAAAAAAAAATTTTTATTTAATCTCTTTATAGTTGAAAGTGAAGGGTCGGAGGTGCGCAGCTCGTTGTAGACTCCACTCAAGCCCGAAGAAGGAAAGGGCAAAGACCGGCCCGGAACGTGTCGAGAGGTTGCATTTCGTTGCACCGACTGCACATGTGCGACGACTTGCCGACTGCGCGACCGTGTACTTTCTAGATGCACGCAGTGCGCCTATTTCGAAGTCCATCCTTCTGTGGCTCGTTCTTTCATTGACCCTTTACCGCGTAATACCGTCGGAGGCTCGAAGCCGGTGCAACGCAACGTTGAATGTTTTATTCAATCGTGATAAAGGGGCTACGGCGATCGAGCCACTTTGCCGCCTCGGCAACCATCTAAATTGCGTCGAAGGTTTCTGGGTTCTCGGACGGACCAGCCAGAGATGGGGCCATTCGGAATTTGAATAATTAATGGAGGGGAGGGGAAGACGAGAACTTTTTGATGAATTTCAACGGCACGCGAGTCGTGCACTCCTGAACTATATATGAGGTATTCCATACGGTTTCGAACGGTGAAAAACCTGACCCTCTCCAAAACAATGTGTAATTTCACAATTCATGATTATTTACTAGGGGTTTTTGGAATTTTTTTCTGAATTTTCGGATCGTATTTTTTTGAGATATCGAAAAATTGAACTTTTTTTAAAAACCCCTATATCTTCAAAACTATTAGCCGTACAAAAAAAAGCATAAAACATACAAGTTGCAGTTTTAAGTGAACTTTTGAAAACAAAATTTTGTAGATTTTTAGTAATGCAATAAACGTCCATTTCCATGAAAAATAGACTGAAATATTTTTTTTCAGCCAATATGTCATGTTTGATTTTTCTTAAAAAATTTCAGAATACACTATCAAGTGTGTAGAGCTATCTCATATTTTTGTTTGGATGGGCGAGACGCCCGTCTGATAGCTATGCTCCGTTTAAGATCGATTTTTCATTTAAAAATCCCTTTTTTTTAATGAAAAATCCCCACTCCCTTTTTTTATTCCATTTTTTAACATCCATTATTGTGGATATTGTCATAATTTTTATAAAATCCGTGGATAGTAATAAATGTCTGTCTTTTTTTTATGAAAAATCGATCTTAAACAGAGCCTTCAAACGGGCGTCTCGGCCATCCAAACAAAAATATGAGATCACTCTACACACTGGAGAGTCTATTCTGAAATTTTTAAAGAAAAATCCGCAGTTAAAAAAAATTGTTATAAAAAAAATGAAACGTTTTTTTACATAAAAAAAATTGCCACCGATTTTCCATGAAGAATATTAAATGAATTGTAGATTCGTGTTGAGCGCGTCAAATTACATAGGATATCTTTGGGTTATTATTATTTTTTAAATTGTCTGAATATGTAAGTATATATTTTTTTATGACAAAGATGTAGTTTTGATCAAGAATGAATGAATCAGTAAAATCCTGACATCATTTCCTCCAACGTCGCGGGGCTCATGAGTTTATAATAAGCTACATTGTACCATCAATTCATCTCGTCACGCTATTCATTTTTTTTTTTTCATGAGGACTTGAAGACTGTTTGAAATGCGCGAGATGAAACGTCGCGAGGCGGTGACGAGAAAGGATGCATCATCGATTAAACGATTTTTTTTCGCGGAAAGACTGCACGGCAGCAAAAAAATGAAGCCCGTACTCTCGACCTCTCGAGACAAGACTGACGAGCCGGCTAATTGGCCAGACTTATCGAGTTAAAGAAAAATACAATAATCACGATAATTTACAAAAAGGCAAAGAAAAAAAACATTTGACGTCGCGACCAGCATGCACGTGTTCACGAGCGTTTAATTCATTTTCGACGTTTTGTAAAAAGGTATATCAAGTAAGAACAAGGAAATATCTGGAGTGAAAAATAAATTTGAAGTAAAACGATAGCAGATTGCTACTCAAATTATAAATAAATTTAAAAAATAATCAAGAGAATGAAAAAAAAAGAATATTGGCCAAGCTGATCGAGTTAAAAAAAGACGAAGAAACGTACGCGAGCTTTATCTCATTATCGAAATTTTGTAAAAAAAAATAATAGCGTCTCTATGAAGAATAAGTAAATGTCTGCAGTGAAAAATAAATTTGAAATAAAACAATAACACATTGTTACTGAAATTGTAAATAAATACAAAAAATGAAATAAAAGAAAGAAAAAAATATATTTTTATCGTCCACTGTCGTAAATTCGCGCAGATCGCGAGCAAGCAAAGGGGTTTGATACGTTCGTTGTGGAGCCAACGAACCGATTGCCCGACGACTAAAAGACAAAAAAAAGAGGAACGTCACGTAAAGTCTGTTTACGAACACTGTGATAGCTCCGGTGAACATTTCGCCGTCGCGAATATTCCCAAAATAGAATATTCGCGTCTCCGTCGCTCTTGGACATTCGGTGATCTCATCCGATGTTTTACTCGTCCACGGGGAAGGGCCAGAAGATTACAGCAATGACTGAGCTAACAATGTTGACCCGCGCGTTATCAATATCGGTAAAATCGTCAACATAATCTACCCGACCGTCCAACCTGTCTCCATTTCTAGACCGAAAATATTGCCTCTTTTATTTTTATAAATATCACCGCCCACCTAGTTTTTCCTTTCGTGGCTCCTAAGACGAGAAAAAAGTACTCCGCGTGGGCGAATGAGCGACTGTCTCGCTCGGGCGCAAATAAATTAGGTTTCGTGTATAGCGAAACGTTATTTATTATCGACCTATCGCAGTCTCGATTTCATTAAGGAGGGAGTCTCGCTGCGCGCTGACTTCGCATAAGTTCGACAAGAATAAAAGAAAATTGCAAGTACTTCTTGATGGTGTAAAAATCTGAGAAAAATGATGTATACTAAAGATACTGAGAAGATTAATTTTGCGTCATAATAATTGCAAAATGTTATTAGCAAATTCATCAAAAAATTAATTGGTTAACAAATTACCCAGCAACAAAACTTTTTTTTATGAAAATGATTCGTTTATTTTTCTGAATACGTATGCATTTT
>JAPYZC010007104.1:0-15783 GCA_030522665.1 Ichneumoninae sp. A BG-2022a | reverse complement strand
AAGCTACCTAACTTCCAGTGCGTCCGTAGCCGACTTAGCTACACTGTACCGCATTTGCCAGGGACACGGGGAAACTACGGAAAACCCGTGCCGGTACACACGGCCATATTCTACTGATCGACCAATATTTCTGCACTTGAGTAAAGTGCAGAAACACCAGAGTCTCAGAAGAAAGCATTTTGGCGCAGTATATGTTCGCAGTAGTTTCTTAAAAAAATTGTACATTGTACATTGCGCGAAGTATTTCCGTCGAAACATTCTCGCGTCTCTTGACGCCACTTATTGTACTACCAGTCTTGATAGGCAAAACAAAGACACGAGAAAAATTCGTGCTTACCGTTACTTTAACAACTAAAAATAATAAAAACCGAGTAAAGCGAGTTCCCAGGGGAGCGGCGGTTAATCCCCTCCTACCGAGGGGCTCCTCGCAAAACATAGTAATCGCGCTCTTAACAAGAAACGGAGTGGATTATCCAGCCGCGACTCTGCGCAACGTCGCGAACTCTTCCCGTCTCCGGTTAAAATTTGCTTTAATTTTCTCAACTAAAAAAAATGCCTCATTAACATCCGGTCTTGTTTGAGAAAAATGATTAAACTCCTCGTCAAAAAAGTTATCATTTATTTGATGATTGACGTCCGTCGGATCGGCGTTCACGAACCGAGAAAACCTTTTCCTCGGGTCTCCATCGGCCATACCTTACTCGCAGAGTGCCGCGGTGCCGAGCACGCAACGAACACGCAGCAAAGTGCCGAGGTGGAGAGTGCGCCACGAGAGAGTTTCGACTCCCCCTCCGTGGTTATTACCGTCTTTTCGCGCAGAGTACCGAGGGGGGGAGGGGGGCCCTCTGTAATTATGATTTTATTTTTATGGACATAAATTACACAGTCGGCCTGGCTGTGTCATTACATGGCATTTTAATTCAAGGCTGTAGACATAATGGTAACCCGACGTGGAGAGCCCGCGTCTTGCGCACCGTGGCTCGACCGCTCACCTGCCCCAGGCTGGCACTTTACTTTTCTTTCATCTCCCTTTTCACCTCTTCCCTACCTCTCTCGTTTCATCGGTGTTACAGTAACTCGTACACTGTGGTACGTACTCGCCGTGTGCTATAACTCGGCCGTGTACCCGGGACTCTCTCGTTACATCGACGCTTGTTCCTTTCGTTTCCTTAGCTCGGTGCAGCGGTGAGAAGCCGGCGCGTCTGTCCGTCCATCCCCGTCCGTCGCTCTACCGTCCTTGTACGGAGTATACTTTGCAGGCAATATGTGTTTTGCATCGGTACAAGTAGCCTCGCGAATAATACACGAAACCTTCCACTCTTCGCGATAAACCTGAGGCCTTTGAGTAATTGCGACTCTTCCGAGAATCTATAATACACCACTGTCTATATCCCTTGTGTATTGCCTCCCCCTTGGGAATTATGGATTTACATAAACACATAAAATTCGTGGAAATTATCGTCGTATTGCGTGATACTCGGGAAGATAAGGAATGATAAAATCGATAGTGAAGACGTTGATTGACACTCGAGGGGGCCTGCAGAGGGGAAGATATTCGAACTCCACGAGTCGTCCGGTTAATTGTAGAGCCACGCTACATCGAGTTTTTTAATTTAAAAAAAGAAAAATAAGGTGAAGGACCCAGTTTCTGACGCGGACCTAGTTTGTGACAGGGGTACCTCTAGCACAGTCGGCTTCCTCCACCATTTGATATGCAGCCAGTGGGTACCGCGCATTCGGGGGCTCACAAACTGCGGCTCTTGGTCCTCTTTGTTTATCCCTATGATTTTACATGCTTATAGTGAGAGAGCTGCGTAGAAGTGTCATAAACTGGGTTCTTTACCTTATATACCAATCGAAGATTTGAAATGAAAGAAACCAAAATGTGAAGAGTCGGTGCAATTTTGCTTCCTCGTAGAGGAAGCTTTTTATTGTCAAACGAAAACTAATTTCGGAAGATTTATTTTCGCGTAGAATTCCGCTCCTCGGGATTCCATATCGCACCCAGAAAAAAAATGTATTTGACGGCCACCGTTTAGTTGGTTCAAGTAAAATATCTATTTGATTTAAGTAACTATATACTTAATTTAAATAAATATTTATTTAAATCAAATAAATATTTTAATTTAACCAAAAAAACGGTGAACGTCAAATAAATTTTTTTCTGGGTTCGTCTTTCGCTATTTGAGTAACTGCGAGTCTACCTAGAATCTATAATAGACCACTGTCTATGTTCCTTGTGTATTGCCTCCCTCTGGAAATTATGGATTTACATAAACACATAAAATTCGTAGAAATTGTTCTCATATTGCGTGATACTCGGGAAGATAAGGAATTATAAAATCAATAGTGAAGACGTTGATTGACACTCGAGCCACGCTACATCAAATTTTTCAGTACAAAAAGCAAAATATATACTAATTGAAGATTTGAAATTAAAGAAAAAATTGTGGAGAGTTGGAGGAAATTTCTATTGTCAAACGAGAACTAATTTCGAAAGATTTATTTTCGCGTAGAATTTCGCTCCTCGGGATTCAATATCGTCTTTCGCCATTTGAGTAATTGCGAGTCTTCCGAGAAACTATAATACACCACGGTTTATGTCCCTTGTTTATTGCCTCACCCTGGACATTATGGATTTACATAAAAACATAAAGATCGTTGAAGTTATTGTCATGTTGCGTGATACTCGGAAAGATGAGGAATGAGAAAATCGATAATGAAGATGTTGGTTGACAATCGAGGGTTTGCAAAGGGGAAAGATTTGGAACCCCACGATTTGTCCGGCTAATCGTAGACCCACGCTGTATCGAATTTTTATCATCGAAAGCAGTGACATAATTGACGAAGTCTCCTAAGAAAAAAAAAAACCAAAGATTTGGAATCAAAGAAAAAAAAATTGTGAATAGTTGGTATACATTTTTATTGGCGAACATTTGCATTTACATAAAAATATAAAATTCATTGAAATTATCGTCAAATTGCATGATGCTCGTGAAGATGGGGAATGAGAAAATCAGTAGTGCAGATGTTGGTTGACAAACGAGGGTCTGCAGAGGGGAAGGAATTGGAACGCTACAACTTGTCCGGCCAATCCCAGAGCCATGCTATTTTGATTTTTTCTTCGTCATATTTCGTCGATTGAATAACAAAATTGACAGTTAATAAGAAAAAAAAGCCTAAAATATAAACCAATCGAATATTTGAAATCAAAGAAAACGAATTGTGAAGCGTTGGTAAACTGAAAGAAGGATTATAATAAAAACCATTTATCTAAAAAAACTTATCATAATTCATGCCGTTCACGGTAGTTCAGAACTAGGCCGTCACCTATAGCAGAAAGTTCCAGATTTCCAAACAATTTTTACCGTAACATCTAAAAAAAATTCTTATAAATCCAGTACTTCCTGTCACAGTTGGCGCCCTAGTTCCCTACTATGTGCAATGGTAATCTCAATCGATACAGTCATATTTGCTCGATCCCTCTCACAGTCTCCAAATTTGTATCGTCGAACGACAAATTTCGAAATAATTAATTTTCGCCCAGAATTTCTCTGTCCGTGATTCAACATCGTCTTTCGCGATTTGCCACAATCTTCCGTCGTATTCGCGTCGAGAGGCGATGGGCGACGTTTTAGGAGGCTGTCTCGCGGCGTTTACCTATAAGTAGAGGCATCAGGAAGGTCTCACGTACGCGTTCTATATGTATGATGCGCATGGCCCTACACGGCGTACCTGTATTCGATGCCGAGAAGGCACCGCGATCGCGCTTTTTGTTGACGAATGGGATGAGGATCAACACGTACCGGTAGCATCGCCCGCGCGAGCGCGCGAGCGTCCGCGGTAATACTTGATGTTACGAACGCACAGGCAGAACCGGGAGGGCTGTCAGCCCGCCGCCGCGCTGTCAGTCTCCTGTCTGGTTGCTGTCCGTCTGTCATTCACTCACTCGCTCGCTCGCCCGCTCATTCGTTCATCCCCAGTGCCGACCTCTTCGCTCCGCGTCAAACTGCCTGCCTGCTCGTTCGCTCTTCACATTCGCGTTCGCTCCTTCCTCCTCTCGCCGCCGCTGCCGGAATCTCTCTCATATATATTTTTTTCTCTCCATTCCTCTTTCGTCAACGTTTTGCCCTGTTCAAACTTGTTAGAGCGCACGGGGACCCGCGACAGCCAACAGCCGTGCCCATCTGCTCGCGAAAATATTTTTCTAACCACAGCGAATTTCGCTGCTGCATCGCCCCGACAACGTTCGCCGAGGTAGACTCTCGTACTGCACGGCGCGTACAGCGAGTATTTTATAGCGGCACGAAAAAAAAAAATGAAAAATAAAAAAAAAAAAACTTCAGCGGCTCTTCTGCCGCTTCACTTCAATTTTCAGCATCGCACCGAGTCATGCCCGACACATCTGCCTCAATCCCTCTCGGATTCCTTCGCTGTTTAGTTTCAATTTGCACGCCTCGGAGAGTGCTTGGCGTTTTCATCTCTCTTCCATTTTATTTTTTTAAATTTGTCTCTTTGATGTAAAACGAAAGGGCTTTTGATCGAGCCGGCGAGGAGCGTCGGCGGCTGCGTTGTTCCGCGGTTGCCGCTTGCTCTCGCGATACATCGGGTCGGTGCGAAAATGGCCATTTGTTCGGATGCGCGCGCACGCACGTGTATTTTTAGCATTTCATTCGATTAACCGCATCCAGGCCGATGGGGCAGGGGGGGGGGGTGGCCGGCTGCGGAGAGCAATAAACGATTTGATCCAGGTGGAACGGTGATCGAGCGAGATCATTTCGCGTTGCAAATTCGATTACAAACACGCTCGTAAATCTCAATGGCTCTCGCGTGTGAATGAAGGAGCCCGAGAAATCGTAAGAAAGTTTTTGTCGCCCGATTCGTTTGCCTCCCCGGCGTTCCCTCGCCGCGGCGGCGCGCACATACGCGCATGCGCGCGAGCACCGGTTGCAGCCGTAGAAACGTCGGGCAACGGCGGAGCAATAAACCAGCGACCGTTTGCGTATCCGGCTTATGTTTCCATCGAGTTCCATCAATGTGAATAAACACCGGTACGTGAGGTAGCACAGTGCCGGGCATTAATATGTATTGGCAATAAATCGATATCGATAATTAAAATCTGCGCGAGAGAAGGCACGGACGGGACGGCGGGGTCGAGGGCTGCGCGGACGGGATCGTGAGCACCGCTCGTAGATACGTGCGCGCAGTGTTATATACGTTGGGGGAGGAGGAGGGGGTGGGGGGGGGAGGTGGGGTTATCCCGTCGCCGTGAGAGCTCCACGGGCGTTTATATAAAAGTTCAATTTGTTATATGTAACTGCACGAGATGACTATAAATATTGCGTTACCCTTTTTAACCGGGGATCGTAAATCCGGATGATTTATGTCCGCGCCGCGCGTCGCCCCGAGGAAGAGGGCGAGTTAGCTAGCCGGCTAGGATGGGGTGCACCACGAGCAGCTCGTTGTTGCCAGTCCGCCGCGGTGACTGCACCAGGATTTCCGAGTCCCTCAAGGCTATGGAAAAATACACAGCCCCGCCGCGAACCTCCCTTCCCGCCGGAGTCTTATATTCGATTACTTATTTTATTTTTTCGCTGACTACGTGTCCGGCGAGGGTCGGAAACTTTTATATTGCCGCACGCGGCGACCAACCGAATGGAAAATTTGATGATGCGAGAAGAAACGAGGAAAAGTTTTCGAGGCTGTAAATCAATTCGGAATTCGAATTACTGATTTTAGAGCTGCGATAGATTTTTTTTATTTGGTTTTTACCGCTGGATATCATCCCGACTGTTAGCTAGTTATCTTTTAAGGTAGTCGGTGCGAATGGTGTTCACTTCGCATAAGATTCAAAGAACTGAGAGAGTATTCCAAACACTTCTCGATGGTATTCAAATGTGAAGAAAATCAAGCATATTAAAGGTGCTGAAAAGGTTAATTTTGCATAATAATAATAATTCCAAAATATTATTAACGAATTGAAGAAAAATAGAATTGTTCAACAAATTTCCCGAAAACCTAACTTTTTTTTACTGATAATGATTCGTTCACTTTTCTGAACACGTATGAATTTTTTCAGATTTTTTAATTCACTTTTAATTTTGTGACTTTCTACACATTTTTCCCATATAAATTGAAAACAATTCAATGTGAATTAAAAAATCTGGAAAAATTCATACGTGTTTAGAAAAATGAACGAATCATTTTCATAAAAAGAAAAAAATAGGTTTCTGAGAGATTTGTCGAACGATTTTATTTTTCATCAATTTGTTAATAAAATTTTGGAACTATTATTATGAAAAATTAATCTTTTCAGTACCTTTAATATACTTGATTTTTTCAGATTTTTATACCATCCAAAAGTGTTTGCAATTCCCCTCACTTCTCCGAAATTTATGGGAAGTGAACACCATTCGCAAGGACTACCTTAAACGGGTGCGCAAAAGATTACTAAATTTTTATGACTCTCTCGGAGGATCGGTAAGTCCGATCGAACATTTTTATTCCTCAAATTTTGATCAAACTTCTTTCCAATATAATATCTTCGTTGTAATTCTGCGAAGCTGTTTTACGTATGGAACATCGTGCTTGGGGGCGTTGACAATTTGGACTGTAAGAGCATGTGAAACCGCTTCGCCCCATCCCGTGCCCAGTTGGTATCAAAAACTGTAATAAACTTTTTGCGCGGATGCTAGCATCTACGGTCAAAAGAAAAGTAACAACGTAAGCTGAAATGTAATCCGTCTTCGATGACATTTTTCTTTTAACCTTACCACCGTCCGTAACAGTTGACTACAGTTTTTTATTACCGACCGTGGTATTTCATCTGCTCTTAAAGGGATGCGATGCAAACTTACTCGGTAACAAATCAGTTTCCCTATTTTCTCCGCTTCCATTAATCTTTCATACAAAAGTATATTAGGTTTTCATGCATCTATGGATAGCCTACGAACATCCAATTTTTTTCCGACTACCGTAAAAAGGCCTCATTTCATGCCTGCAACGAAAGTGGCCGATTCTTGATGAGCGGGAGAAAAAGCTTCACTTTTCCTCCCGCTAAATCACTTCCTCTCCCGCCGATCCACTTTTCCTTCCCCTAATTCACTTTTCCTCTGGTTAATTCAGTTTTCCACCCGATAAATTATTTTTCCTCCCGCTAATTTACATTTCCTCCCGCTAATTCACTTTTCCTCCCGCTCGTCAAGAATCGGCCACGTTCCATCCCTGTTGCAAACATAGAGATATGTCCACTTTTTAGCATAGTTGGAAAAAAAATGATCGTATGCCATACGAGAGAACCGAATTTTCACTTCGTTTCGATGCTCGATGAAGATCACGCGCCTTCCCTCCTTGTAGCATAATGTACACTGCCCGTCATTGATGCCTGGTTTTTCTGGTTTTTCTATCTTCCTCATGTCTTGCTGGATAGCTTGCTTGATGTCTTCCTATTCCGTTAAGACAACGAGGAAGATATCCAGGAAAGCCAGGCATCAATGACGGGCAGTGTACCATTGCTGCTGTCCGAAATATCAATAGCCGTGAAGAAAATATGGAAAGCGATTTGTTACCGACCGAGTCTATCGCATGCCCTCAATAACCGTCGACGCGAGAGGTTCGACGAAAAAAAATACCTCACCGGTGACATCGTCAAGTTAAATCTGAAGTTTACCGACCCATCGTCATTTCGCTCGGCGAGGTACGAAACACCAGCAAAAAAGTTGATTACAGTTTTTATTACCGACCATGGTATTTCATCTACCCTTAAAGGGATGCGATACACACTCGGGTGGTAGCAAAATCAGTTTCCCTATTTTCTCCGAGACAATTAATGTTTCCTACAAAAGTATATTACGCTTTCATGCACCTATGTATAGGGGAAAAGTGGTGAATATGGCCCACCTCGATTAACACGTAAATCAATGATATAAGGACCGGGCCATATTCCCCACTTTTACCCTAGCCTACGAAAACCCAATTTGCCGTTGTCCAAAATATTGACAGACGGGAAGAAAATATGAAAACCGATTTGTTACCGACCGAGTCTCTATGCTCTCAGTAACAGTCGAAACAAGAGGTTTGACGAAAAGAAATGGCTCTCCCGCGACAGCGTCAAGTTAAATCCGAAGTTTACCGAGCCGTCGTCATTTCGCTCGGCGAGGTACGAAATACCTGCAGTTTCTCACGAGGGAGCGAGACGCCGGTGGGAAGTGAGCCAGCCCGAAGAGAATCCGCGGCGGAGTCGAGAGGGCAAGTCTCTCCGCGTTTTCGCGATAGAGCGATGTGTCTCGCGGGCACGCGTACACCCTGTAAACCTTCCTCCGACACGAAGAAAGAGAGACTCTGGGAGGGAGTTCGCCCCGGCGCGGGGTAACCAAGATATACGAGCACTTTTCCCGAAAAAAGTGTTAAGGAATTATGCTCGGGCGAGTAAATGAGATGTGTCTACGCCGGGACATAGATCACCGGGACGCCATCCATTTCAACCGCCTCACGGAGAGGAACCGGGTAGCAGGCGGCGGGGAGGAGCGCGCGAGCGAAGAAATAAATACGATCGTCTCCGCGCGAAAGAACGAGGTGTCGGGTGCGCCGCTACTGGTCTCGCCGCCGCTACGGGCGAGTTGCGGAAGGGGTGAGTGAAGACGAAGAAAGAGACGAAGAAGATGAAGAAGACGACGGAGAAGCGGAAGAAGAAGACGGAGAAGAGCCAGCGAAGAAGGAGGAGAGGGTTGTAGCGAATAAAGGGAGACCGGTAGGGGCGCAAGGGTGGAAATGCTGCGGTGTGCGATAGAAAAGGACCGGAGTGGATGGCAAAGAAGAGGAGAGGGGCGGAGGGCGAAATCGTCTCCTGGCGGGCCGCATCCCGCAGCACATCTTTCTCCCCGACACCCGGGGGATCCGCCAGCCATTTCTCTCGCGCTGTTATATCCGCGGCTACTATAGATATAGTGGAACCGGCGGTGCCTCCTGTAGGTGCTGCTGGGACTGGACTGTAATACGTGTATGTCTATAGTAATAGTTTATACACGTAGCAGCGGCGCGCGTATATACGTGGTATTTCCCTCTCCCCTTTTTTTTTTTTTCTCCCCCACCCCCCCCCCCCCCCGTTAAAAGTATAGTCGGAAAGTGCGGAGAATACGGCGGAGGAAGAAGGAAGTGGTGGAGTAGCAGAAGCAGAAGCAGCGGCAGCCTGGTGGCGGCAAATAAATTGATCCATTACTCAACCTCGCAGTCATCTTCCTTCCTTCCTTCCTCGTTTCCGTCCGCTGTCCTTCCCACTTCCTCCGCGTTTCGGTCCCGTATATATCTTCGCCGGTCGCCGAAGTACCACTGTACACCGGGGTGGCAAGAGGAGTCACGCACTTGTAAGGACTCCGCTGTCCGAACCGCGAAGACGTCGGCACGTAACACCGGTACGTATGGTGAGGAAAGGTGGAAGAGTCGCAGATATTTTCTCCCCGTTTTATTCCCGAGACGACTTTCAAGCCTCGGTCGAACTACCGCACGGTTGCTCCCTTTCCAGCCATGAGGATTTTCTCTTTCGCTGTTTGAAATTTCGTGTAAAGCCCTCTTTCACGCCTATCCGCGTATAGACCGGGCTCCGCGCGGATCAGATGCGGGATGCAATATGGGAAAAGGGAATCTCCGATGGAAAGGCCAATTTCGACGGTCCGACAAGCGCATGCGAAAAGAATATTTCTGCGATTGGGAGGAGAAAAATCGGAGATCCGTGAAAGCCCCGGATATCGTAAAAGCTGATTCGTACACAGGATTTTGCCAATCGTCTGTTTCACGGTCAGTTGACTCGTGAGAAATATAGCACCGCGCGTTGATGGCTCGGGATGTTCGTACACGAGGAGCGATTTTTTCGTCGTTCGATCGAATCGGATATCAATATTTGCGAGCTGCGCCGTTCGACCGGTTGAATGAATGGACCACTTTCTTCTCTCGACGATCCGATGAGAAATCGTCGTGTTCTGGGTCAAGCATTTTTGAGATATCGGGGCGAAGTTATAAATCAAACTTTAATTGAATTCATAGGCGAAAAAGTCAAGAGCACCTCAAAATCCCGAGTGGTCCATTCGTGAATCTACGACGGTCCATCAGTTACAGTGGTCCATTCGCAATACAAATGTGTTGCAAGAATGGATCTCACTCCAAATGTGTAGGGAAGTTGTTTACCGGGTATTCCGAATATTTTTTCTCTCAAGTGGTTCGATATTGACGATTCTCCCCTAGTTGGAATCGCTACCTAGAGTGGTTTTTTTACAAACAAATTCGTTTTGCCCAGATTGATCGTGCTAGTTCAAATAACACTGATAACGGCAGAGAAATAGTACATTATACACAGAAAAAAAAATTGAGTTAAAGCAAGTAAATATGTATTTAAATCAAATAAATATTTATTTAAATCAAATAAATATTTATTTAAAGCAAATAAATATTTTACTTAAACCAAATAAACGGTGGCCGTCAAATAAATTATTTTTCCGGGTGTACGCTGCAAGGGAGTAGAGTGCGTGATTGTAAACGGGTGTGAGGCTTATTAGTATGAGGCAGTCACACGAGGTGAAAATCCGTTCCTCCGATGTGGCATACAATATTTTTCTTCCGACTATGCTACAAAGTGGCCCATTTCATGCCTGCAACGGGGATGGAAAGTGGCTTATTTTTGACGATCGGTAGGAAAAGTGATTTAGCGGGAGGAAAAGTGAAACTTCTGCCGCTCAACTTTTCCACCACTGATGCAGGCATGAATAGAGCCTTTTTAGCGTAGTCGGGATTTTTTTTATTGATATATAATAATTAATTTAATTAGTTGATAATTGAATTCATAGGCGAAAAAGTCAAGAACATTTCAAAGTTCCGAATGGTCCATTTATGAAGCCAGGAGGTCTATTAGTTACAGCGGTCCGCTCGCATTATGAATGGGTTGCAAGAACGGATCTCACTCCAAATGTGTAGGGAAGTTGTTAACTGAATATTTCGAAAAAAATTCTGAAGTGGTCCGATAATGATGTTTTTCCCCAGTTGGAACTGCTACTCAGTATAGACTTTTTAAAGCAAATTTGTTTTCCCCAGATTTATCGTGATAGTTCAAATAACG
Organism: Ichneumoninae sp. A BG-2022a; assembly: GCA_030522665.1. Taxonomy (NCBI): domain Eukaryota; kingdom Metazoa; phylum Arthropoda; class Insecta; order Hymenoptera; family Ichneumonidae; species Ichneumoninae sp. A BG-2022a. The sequence continues at coordinate 4,679 of JAPYZC010007104.1, read as the reverse complement.
CTGATAACGATAGATAAACGGTAGACCCAAATGTATAAGGAACTTGCTTACTGAGTATTCAAACATTTTTTTCGCAAGTGGTCCGATAATGACGGTTGCTATCCAGCGTGCTTTTTTTTAACAAATTTGTTTTCCCCAGATTGATCGTGCTCGTTCAAATGACACTGATAATGACAGATAAAATATTCGTTTATTATCATATAATAATTTATTCAATTATTTAGAAATCGAATTCATACGCGAAAAAGTAAAAAGCTAGGATGGTCCATCGGTTAGAGTGGTCCATTCGCAACACAAATGCGTTGCAGGAATTTATCTTTCACCAAATGTGTAGGAAAGTTGTTAGTGAGTATGCCGATTTTTTTTTTTTCAAGTGGCCCGCTAATGACGCTTCTACCCCAATCCGAATCGCTACCTAACATGAATTTTTTTTGGCTAATTTGTTTTCCAATCTCGATCGTATTCGTTCAAATCACACTGACAACGGCAGATAAAATATTTGCGTTGGAAAAATTGTTTTTATCGCAATCGTCTCGCAACTAAATTTCAATCTCGCGTTGCGGTCAGACAATGTGAACATTGCATTTCGGTAAACGAAAAACTGTGGCGAAAAATTCGCGAGTAGAGGCTCCGGGGCGTACGCGAGCTGGTGAGAGACACGTGACTCCGAATCGTGCCGGAAGCGAGCGTTTTGTATTAAATTTTCTGTACAGCCCGTGCGCCGTCGACGGGAACGACGAGACGAGTGGCAACCGGTGGGTGTACGCTAGCCGCCTCGCCGGTTCTCTCGACAAGTCGAGTATTGATTTTTTTTTCTCATTCCGGCGGTACTTCGCTTCCTCATCCTCATCTGCCGTCGCCTCTTCCTGCTACTCCGTATCTCGCGAGAGTGGGTGGCGGTAGTTGCGTTATTTATAAGATCCGCGCTCGCGTGTATGATTGCATTGATAGTAGTCGAGACATACAGGGCGAATTGAAGTTTTTGACAAATAAGTACAGGCCGTATAGAAGTTTTTGACAAATAAGTACAGGTCGAATGGAAGTTTTTGACAAATAAATACAGGGCGAATAGAAGTTTTTGACAAATAAGTACAGGCCGAATTGAAGTTTTTGACAATAAGTACCGGGCGAATTGAAGTTTTTGACGATGAGACCGGGCGCGTTGAAGTTTTCGACAATAAGTACCGGGTGAATTGAAGTTTTTGACAATATGTGCAGGGCGAATTGAAGTTTTTGACGATGAGACCGGGCGCGTTGAAGTTTTCGACAATAAGTACCGGGTGAATTGAAGTTTTTGACAATGCGTGCAGGGCGAATTGAAGTTTTTGACAATAAGTACCAAGTACCTTTTTTGCCTTCTCATATGGGAAGCTTTTTTATGTATTTTTTAGAGCTGTTTTTATGTAAACGCGTTTAGAGCGTTACACGAGAACTGAGGCAATTTCCGCGCGATGAAGCCAAGACTCCGGACAACGGCCGAATCACTACCGATGATGTTCGGTAATGATCCACAAAGCGGTTTAAATTTAATAAAATTCTTCAATCTGGTTTCCTCGTAGAGTAAACTTTGTTTTCATAAAAATAAAACGAAAGCTTCGGATATTTTAGTGTCAGCATATTGGAAATAGTCCAAAACGACGAGAAAAAATGCCCCTATTTTAAACATTTATTTTTCTGCGTGCCGAAGCTGCGGCTCGACTAAACGTTCATCCGTCTTGCCGAAGCGTGACAAGACTGACCACAAATAAATAAAACATCGACAACTCAAAAAGCCCAAGCGCACGGTGAGACTTTGTGTATGTGAACCCTGCCGGGTGAAAATTTATAAATTTAGTCGTAAATTGTTTTTTATTTTTATATAACCAAATTCGAGGTTGAATGAATTAACGATGGTTCGAAATTTGGAATTGAATGGTATTTTCTCGGGCTTAGGCAAAACCGTCTCGGGCCGGATAATCGTGTCTCTTGGTACCGGTTTTGATGCGTCCTGTATACACAGGATAAACGTTGTGCCGTCGGCTACGTCGTTGATACGAGAGTGGCGCGCGCGAGTGAGAAGAAAATAGCGACGGGCAGCGGCGGCAGGAGCGTTAGTGAGCCGTCACCTGTCGCGAAACGAGATTGGATCGTCGACTTGGCCCCAGCAGCGAGGGAACGAGCGGATCCATCCCTGGCGCGTCGTAGCAATTAATAAGCGAGCCGAGCGAGAGCAGGGGGGGGGGGCGAAGCGAGTGAGTATGCACCGTGCATGAAACGCCGTCGTTGCACTCGGACGCTTCGCGGCTGTCCCGCCCGTAGGTACGCATCGCTGCGATTTCTGCTCTTTCTCTCTCATTTGTGTTACACTATAAGCGGAGAGTAACACTCGTTCTCTTTCGCGGTGTCCGTCGCCGCTCGGTCATCCGTCTTCTCATTATAAATGCGAGGCAACGCTTTACAAGCCGCGCGCGCTGTTCGGCTCTCCTTCTCTCTCTCTCGCTCTCTCGCTCGTCGACCTCGCCGGATAAATGACTCGGCATTACGTTTGTAATTTCATTTTATATTTAAAATGATCCAGCGGGCAGCAGGCGCACCGCCGTTCCCGCTGCCGCCTCCGCCGAGCCGCCAGAGACAAATTGACCATTTGCATAATGCCGTTATTTATTAACGAGCTACAGAGATGTATTTACATATATATATGTATATATATGTATGTAAATATATATGCATATACAGGAAACACTCCAGCGTAATGCATATGCAGGTACTCGACCATAAGCGTATCTAAAGGTCCAACGCGATGTTACTGTATGTATGCATGTATGTATACGTGTATTTTTGTTTGTACACCGGTCCCGGATCGCACATGAATTTCGGAGCTGTAAATACATACGCCATGCGCCCGCATGAAATAATGACTTTCGTGCGAATCGGACGATCGTATAGCGTATCAAATTTCTTACCGCTCGCTCCTCTCTTATTTGTCGTTTGGCGAATGAGGAACGGGCTTTAAAAAAAAAGGTCGGCATCGTCACGGAACGATTTGATCGAGCCTGCGAATTTAATTAAAATTTTATAATGCCATGGCGACGAAAGTGCCGGTGGGTTCGTGTCCCGACGACGGTTAGGTTAGAGGACTCGTTAGATGTTTGGCCGGTTGGAAATCTGATGCCCGACAACGGTGATCCGGGAGACCACCGTGACGATAATCGATACGCGATTGATCTCCAAACGATACTTCTTCGTATTGAAATTAAAACCGTGCGAACATTTTTGAGTGTTGACGAAAGTGATACAGTTTCGGTGGAAGATTAAAATTTCGTATAGAAAATTATCCCTTAAGGACACATTTTACCTTAGTCGGCCAATTTTTCGAATCAGATCTGGCATTTAGTTACAATTGGACTAGGCGATTGGGGGAATGAGCGCTTCACAAACCTCATTGACCGTACACGAAGATTACATGTTCCCGCGTTAAAGGTGAATTGTCACGCCTGGTTCCCTCCCGCCTACCCTGCATCCGGTCGGTAATAAAAACTGCAATGCTATTTCTTCGAGGGTAAAATTTCCTCCAGGGTTTCACCCTCGAAGAAATAGCATTACAGAAAGTTGAGCGAAAATAGGATTTCAGTGCGTCGTACAGTAGCCCGGAACAGAATCCTATTTCCTTTGGACCGCCGAGTTTCAATACCTTTGAAAGAAATAGGATTGCAGATTTCATTACCGACCGTGGTATTCACTTCACCTCGTATAATACGTGAGAGAGATTTCATTGCCGCGGTACAAAATGGAGAACCCTACATTGGACCCTAATTGGGTCCAGAAAGGGCTTAACAAGGCTGTAACATGGCGATCTAATCCTCTACAACTTTCTATTAGATATGTACTTTGAAATATTCGTGCGGACGAGTATACAGAGATCAAATCCGGCGAATAGAATCGTTGCCTTAAGCGATGAAAACGTTGAGCTGCCACACGGAAAAAAGTGCCCGAGCAGAAATTGAGATCAGGCTGCCTGATGCCTTATCAGGCCCCGTTAAGGTATAGCCAGGCCGTGCCTGATCAGGCGAGCCTGATGAGGGCCTGATAAGGTGCACACCGTGAAGCATGACTAAATAATCCTCATTTCATATGAGGCGAGCCTGATGTCAGCCTGATCAGGGCCCGATAACCTACAGGTAGGGACACCTGACTGAATATCCTTGGCTTTTGACAAGGCTAGCCTAATAGTACCCCGATCAGGGCCTTAGCAGGTGAATCAGGCAAGCCTTCTCCAGGCATACAATATGTATGCCTGGAGAACATTGATTTTGCATAATGAAAATTCCAAAAAATTATTCTAAGGTATTGGAGAAAAAAATAAGTGAACCTTTTTTATTTCAAATAAATTCGTACATTTTTTACAGTTGATGCGGATTTTTTATAGAATTTTCTTACGTTGGCAAATTTTTTTTACGAAATCTTGCAACGAATTTTGGATGTTTTAATAAGTTAATAAGTAAATAAATAATTTAAATAATTCAAATGATTTCATAAAAAAGATTCCTTGATTATTTGCTGAACATTTATTTTTTATTTATTACAATTTTTTTACATTACTGTTATACAAAATCAATGTTCCTAGCATTTTACATATGATTGATTTTTTCCGATTTTTATCTCATTAGAAAGTGTTCAAAATTCTCACTGAGTTTCATTTT
>JAPYZC010007103.1:0-13755 GCA_030522665.1 Ichneumoninae sp. A BG-2022a | reverse complement strand
AAAATTTCAATTTTCAACTTTATGAGGAAGCGATATGAAAATTTCAATTTTCAACTTTATGAGGAAGCGATATGAAAATTTCAATTTTCAACTTTATGAAGAAGCGATATGAAAATTTCAATTTTCAACTTCACGAGGAAGCGATATGAAAATTTCAATTGTCAACTTTTTTCAACGTCAACGTCTTAGACTTTTATGTAAAACGGCTAAGCGATTCAGGTTCAGCGCATAAAAAATATTCCATCGTCACGTTTTACTTCATCAAATATGAGCCTGGCGTGAAAAAATACATGGAAGTATTACACCGGCGTATGCGCGCCTGAATTTTTTTTTGTCCTTTCGATTTTTATTCCAGAAGTCCTAGTGATACCTCTTTATCTAGCTTTTTAGTCCCGTCATATCCATCGTCTTGTGTATGGCTTGCTGTAGATCACGATAGGCACCTGGGGTTTTCCGCGATGCCATCGGAAAGCAAAGAAATCGTTATTGAAAAATACCTAAAATCACTCATTTTTGCAATTATGGCTATAAAAATGCCTGGTAAACTTTTTCGTTACCTGTCTCTACGGGACTGTAATTCCATGTATTTTTTCACGCTGATCATGAATCTGACACTTATTTTATTCGTAGATGAATATTTGATACGGAAAAAATTCGTCTAAAAAAAATCATGAAATTCAAAAAATTCAAAATGACATAAAATTTAAACGGTTCGATCGATTTTCCTCAAATTTTAATGGGATCATCGGGGGATGATATTCTACCTGTATACGCGTTTTTAGCCCGATAGCTAAAAAATTGCGAGCGCTACAGTGAGTACAGACGTTTTCGAAGAAATAAAAAATGGCGTACAAAAAAACAAATGAACTTTTTGGGACGCAATTTTGCAGAAACATTGACTATTAACCACACAAGCTATGTGCAAAATTTCAGCCGGATCCGTGGAGGCGTTCTCAAGTTATAGCGGTCTGAATTTTTCGCTTCCGATTCACACACACACACATACATCCGGACATTTTTTCTAAATATGATTTTTCGATGTTTTGGAACATTCTGAATACGTTTTCATTAAAATCTCGATTTTTTTTTCACCATCACAAAGCTTCGTCTATGAGGAAGCAAAATATTGTCATTAATCAATAATAAATAGTTAATATCGATCGTCTAATGCTAGAAAAGGGTATAAGGATAACCTTTCAAAGACAACGATCTAGTAAAAATGACTATACCGCTTGTGAGATATTACCATAGCACATAGTAGTAAGGGAGAGCGGGGCACAATGACATAGCGGGGTAAAACGGGATAATGAGACAAAACGCAATTTTCCGATAACTTTTGGATGGTGACGATGGTGATACGTGGGTCAAAACGGTTTTGAAAAACCGGATGTATCGTTGGGACAAAATGAGGCATCCAAAAACCATTGGAAAATGAAGTTTTGCCCTCACTGTCCCGTTTTGCCCCGCTCTCCCCTATATACTTCTCTCAGTGTACATCATAGGCTCTTACTGAATTGGGCCGTCGATATAATGGATATATATTATTTATTATTGATTGATGATCGATAATGATCGATAATAAAAAAGATATACTAAAGGATATTCTAAATAATATATGAAGTATAATGTTGTAATAACTATTAAAGAAAATGAATAAATAAATAAATTGGTGATTCAAAAAAAAAAAAAATGAATTATCAAACCTTCCAGTGCGGCACTCGGCGGTCTTGAAGTTTCCGGCGGCAAAGTACCGGAGGTCGTCGAGCCACCGGAATTATCCGGATCCTGTTCCAGCTGCGTAAGTTCGCTTATGTAATTCTGCTGCGTCTGTTCGGTGGTCGGCGTCGACGGACTCGGGCTACCGGATGGCGTCGGGGTCGGCGACGGTCCGGGTGTCGATGGGGCTGTACTGGGCGTCGACGGATGTGCTGCCGGGGCCGGATGATTACGCAGTAGCAACTGTTGAAGCTGCGCTTGCTGAAGAATCACTGGTAGCTCGTAGTGATGAAAGAAATATACCATCGAATGCTGCAAAAGCCGCAATCACGAGTGGTCATGAGTGACAACTAAAATTGGCGAAGATCTTTAAAAAATTAACAAATTAAAAAATGTGACTCCGTCGCTACCGGGGTAACGGCATGTCATAACTTTCCCGTCAAGGAATTCACAGGCACTCACAGGACGCGAGACATTCACAGACGTTCATGTGATACTCACAGATGCTCACAGATACTCAGAGATACTCACAGATGCTCACAGATACTCACAGACACTCAAAGAGTCTCAAAGAGGCTCAAGGAGGCTCAAAGTGGTTTAAAGTGGTTTAAAGTGGTTTAAAGTGGCTCACAGATACTCACAGACACTGAAGGAGGCTCAAAGTGGTTTAAAGTGGCTTCAAGTGGCTCAAAGTGACTCAAAGAGGCTCAAAGTGGCTCAAAAGGATTCAAAGGGTCTCAAGGGGGCACAAAGGTGCTTAGAGGCTCAAAGTAGTTCGAAGAGGCTCAAAGTAGCTCAAAGAGGCTCAAAGTGACTCCAAGAGGATCAAAGTAGCTCAAAGTATCTCAAAGAGGGTCACAGACACTCGCAGTGACTGTCTGTAAATGTATGAGAGAGATTAACGCATGACACGTCAGCGGTAAACAAAACTCTTGCATCACGGCGACCCGTGCGATTTTATCATTTCGTTATCTACGCCCCTCCGCTCCTGTCAACACTACCGGAAGGTTAGTGACATTTCGGAGTAATTTTCTCCGTGCATCACGTTCACTTCCGGTCACGGAAACGCCACCGCAAATTCGTGACATCGGTCGCTGATTTTCTCCTCATTGTCTCCACTTCCGTTCTCCGTCGTCGATACCGGAACGCGTATTTAAATCGGACGCAAGCAACCCTCGCAATTCCCGCCGTCTCATGTCGAGATTTATAAGCAAAAGCCCGAATCGGTTCCGAATTTTACGTTGGCGAAATCATTCTCACGGAGGCTGGACAGTTTGATTGGAAGATTGTCGGGTGAACGCCTCGTCGTGCGCTACGGTGACACAGGCCAGCAGAAGAATCGGTAGTGCGGCGAGTAACAAGCTGTAGCCGATCGAAGCGGCAATTCCCTCTCGGTTACCGTGCTTCGCGAACACGACCACTCGTAGCCACGAACTCTTCCGCGCGCCGCTCATTCTATCTTTCTCTCTCCGCGCTGGCAACAAATTTATATGGAAATTCGCCAAATTCGTTCCCAACCGTACTGGCTCTCGCTCTCTCGCTCTATCACTCTCTCTCTTTCCCACCGGATGCTCGCCGAGAGCCTCCCTTGTGTATATCTGACCACCGATTGGAGACTCCTCTCTGCCACATACGGATTCCTGTAGACGATCAAAAAAAAATTATATATGCTGAAATAAAATAAATCATCGTACATCAGATGATTCTTACTTTCTCATCTCATGCGAAGTATGGTGATACAAAGAGTGCGGTTGAGTCAACAAAAGATTCGGGCAGTGACTTTAAAATAAATGGTTTGTTGGTACAGCTAAAAGATTGGTTAATTCAAATTTTTTTTTTTTTTTACGAAAATATTTTTGAGGCAGTGAAATATGTTGTGCGTCCAACGAAATATTGATTTGAAACGTCCCTGTCCGAATTTGTTTTTTTTTTGTACCGTATTTTTTATCAGTGTATGCACTTAGAAAAAAATTTTGACGACCACCGTTTGTTTGGTTTAAGTAAAATATTTATTTGATTTAAATAAATATTTATTTAAATTAAGTAAATAGTTACTTAAATGAAATTTCAGTTTTATTTTGATTCTGGTAGAGTTTTTTTTTTTTTTTTTACTTTCTGGTAGAGATTTTGGTTGAGCTGTGAATCGTAGAGATGTAAATGTGTATAAGGATCGTGGTTCCGATGCATAAGCCCTTAAGGTAAGTGGTCCAGATTCCGTCATCATTAGGGCAGTGAACACGGGTTTCCATTTAATCACGGGTTGTATTTTCGGTTCGAAGAAAAACTCTTTTAATGTATGCATCTAAGCCTTCTGAATGCGATCCAGGCAATATTGAAGTGAATTCCGTAGGAACTAACTATTAAATTATCGTTTCAATAGGGCATCTCTACTGCCGGGATTTCCGTCAATTTTTAGCCCTCTTGCTGTAGTTTACGTCACTTATGTCACAGTTTTCGTCATCATCGTGTACCCAGTTACTATAACTTATTTCGCAGTTTTCGCCATTATCATGTACCCAATTTCCGTCACTTACGTCGCAGTTTTCGCCATCATCATGTACCCAATTTCCATCAATTATGTTGCAGTTTTCGCCATCATCATGTACCCAGTTTCCATCACTTATGTCGCAGTTTTCGCCATCATACATGTACCCAATTTCCGTCACTTATGTCGCAGTTTTCGTGATCATCATGTACCCAATTTCCATCACTTATGTCGTAGTTTTCGCCATCATACATGTACCCAATTTCCATCACTTATATCGCACTTTTCGCCATCATCATGTACCCAGTTTCCATCACTTATGTCGCAGTTTTCGTGATCGTCATGTACCCAATTTCCATCACTTACGGCGCAGTTTTTGTCATCATCATGTACCCAGTCTCCATCACTTATGTCGCAGCTGTCGCCATCATCATGTACCCAACTTCCGTCACTTATGTCGCAGTTTCCGCCATCATCATGTACGCAATTTCCGTCACTTACGTCGCAGTTTTCGTCATCATCATGTACATAGTTTCCATCACTTATGTCGCAGTTTTCGTGATCATCATGTACCCAATTTCCATCACTTATGTCGCAGTTTTCGTGATCATCATGTACCCAATTTCCATCACTTACGTCGCTTTTTTCGTCGTCATCATGTACCCAACTTCCATCACTTACGTCGCAGTTTTCGTCATCATCATGTACCCAGTTTCCATCACTTATGTCGCAGCTTTCGCCATCATCATGTACCCAATTTCCATCACTTATGTCGCAGTTTTCGCCATCATGTACCCAGTTTCCGTCAATTATGTCGCAGTTTTCGCCAACATCATGTACACACTTTCCGTCACTCGTGACGCAGTATGTTGGCTCGCCGAGTACCGAATACAAAGGCATCATAGTCATTATAATATATGACATAGATACTCCAAAATACATGGAAGTCTCGCCGCCGCCGCCGCCATGTGAAGGATCAAGGGGTAAAGGGGGGGGGGGGGTCAATAATAGGGCTAAAGATGACACCACTCCCAATCTGGGGGGTGGGCGGGGGTTCTCTTGGGTTATCGGCGGAGGGGGTTGCCTTGGGTTACCCTGGGAGGTTTGCTCTGCGCAACCCAGAACGGGCGGTGAGGGGCAGGGGGGGAACAACCTGGTATAATTGTTCTATGTGCCTTGGAGCCCCTGCCACTGGCCTTGATTAATCTAAGTCCCTATTCTAAGTAAGTCGCGGAGACACTCAACGGGAGCGCGAGACGCGAAACTCTACTTTCTACATAATTTTCCGGTTCCAAATGATACGATAAGGTTAACTTCAATTTATAATAATTGTGATACAACAAGTGACGGAAAGTACAACATATTAGACCCAGAAAAAGATTTATTTGACGGCCACCGATTATTTGTGTTACGTAAAATATTTATTTGATTTAAATAAATATTTATTTCAATTAAGTAAATAGTTACTTAAATGAAATAGATATATAGATACGTTTATAACGTGTTTTGGGGCCTCAGCCCCCTAAGGACACCGTACCCAGGTAATAAAAAACATCACATACTCGAACAAATCGCACATACGCCAAAAAATACAAAAAAAATGATACAAAAGAAAAGAAATAATGGAAAAATACAATACAATAAAAATAAAAGTATAAAAATAATAAATTTAAAAAATATGTTTTATCATGGGTATTAACATCCAATTGATGAATTATTATTTAAAAAATTACTATAACTATAGTAAATAATAAACTATAGTAAGAAATAGCGGAGACTGAGATAGGAGACAAATTTTGAACGTGACATATTCAGAATCTTTTCCCGACTCTAATGTGTGAGACTATCGGTGCCGATATTTCTGGCGGTGTAATGGTGTTATTAAACATAGCTTCCTCCATGAGGAAGCAGAACCTCGAGTTTTACGAAAAATTTCTGTCACCGATGAAAATTAAATTTTCCATCGTCGATAATCCACGACGGGAAAATTAATAACGGGTCGGATGGGATAATGAGATAATCAGAAGGTAATCGTAGCCAGAGGGTCGGAGAGCAGTGGATAGCTGTAGTAAAATTAACTATAACCCAATTTGTCAGAAATAAAAAATGACCAACCGGCGGGCGATCGCCATGTTCGTTAATTCTTCGTTCTTTAACACAAAAAGCAGCTCGGACAGATTCGACAGATTCAGTCTTCAAGGTTTTGGGAAATTCTGGACATGCTTACATGAAACCTCGATCAAATGTGTTCATTTAAGCGGAACTTCCCCCATGCGGAAATACCATCGGAAAGACGTTCGTTACACAACAACATTTCGAATACATAGGGGGGGAAAGACGGGAGCATAATACAGGGAAATATTATATGTACAGTAATAGTTTGAAGCTATTTTTGCCGATGATTATCGATGCATGCACAAGAGAGGGCTGTATAGTCAGCGTGCAGCTGACAGCTCTCGCTCTCGACCGATAGCTAGACGAAGGGAAAACGCAGACACGTGTCATACAAATGCCAGCGGGATGGCCGCGCGCTTAGACCGTTTTCAAAGCTTTGGTTTCTCTCGATATGTTGGGTAACTTTATCCATCTATATATTTCACAAACGACACGAACGATTCTGGCGGCTGCTCGTCATACGCCAAATAATTCGCAAGACTCTCTCGTTCGCTCCAAAGAAGAGGACAATGCTATTTCCCTAAAAAGACACTGTACATAAACATCCATAAAAAGATTACAAAAAAAAAAAATTGAAATTTTCAAATCACTTTCTCATAATGTTCCCTTATTCACTAATAAGTCACCAATTCACTTTTTTCCAAAATTTGAAGATCTGAACGAATGTTTCAATTATTGCGAAAATTCTAACAAATGGAGGCACCCAACTGCTCTACATGCATGACAAATTTCAACCCCATTCATATAACCGTTCTTGAGTTATAGACGGTTGAAGTTTGAAGGACTGAGACACACACACATTCATCCAGACATTTTTTCTAAATGTGATTTTTCGACGTCTTGAAACATTTTGAACACTTTATCATTAGAATCCCGATTTTTTTTCTCCCAAAACAAAGTTCCTCTATAAGGAAGCAAAAATATAAATCAATAACAATTTTAGGAACATCTTAATTCTACAAACAATTTTTAACAACAATAAATCGTTGTGTCGTTGTGTCGTTGTGTCGTTCGTTGTGTCGTTGTGTCGTTGTGTCGTTGTGTCGTTGTGTCGTTGTGTCGTTGTGTCGTTGTGTCGTTGTGTCGTTGTGTCGTTGTGTCGTTGTGTCGCAGTGTCGCAGGGAATGAACTGTCACACTTGGCCTCGAGGGCAAAAACTTCTCGAGCAGGAGATACACACGGTTGAGGACGACGGGAGGAAAGGGCGAAGGGTCTGAAGCAAAATATGAACTCACCTGTATGAAGAGCCAGGATGTCACGAGCGCTAGACTGCTGTACTGTCCGTTGAAACGGTAGTGATATGCGTAGAAACAGAAGTGATACAGATAGAAAAACCTGAAACAAAGAATGTCACAAGCAATGTAATATTTGTTTACATTTTCAGTAGTAGTAGTAAAAGTATTTATTGACACTGATTTTTACACTTGCGATGGTAAGACAATTTTGAACGATACAAATTACATATAATATAATGTCAATGGGCCATCGACCGGGGTCCTTCAGCCCGAGGTAGTCTTTGGTGTCAAGAGGGGTATTTATTAGCTAGTGGTGATGAAGGTTTTGGTTTTCTAATTTTTTAAAAATTTTTTTACGCGTGCGTGAGTGTATTGTTTGTCGTTGATCATTGCTTCCAGCGTTTGCAATATAGTACGGGAAGGGAATTTGTGTTTCGGTCTATTCTGTGGCAAGCGCTTTACGCACAGCGGTTGTAGGTCTTCCAGTTGATTAATTGCGAATTGTTTTGTAAGAAGCTGTAATCTGTTTGAGATGGGAATAATGCCGGTTTTTTCGTAGAGTGAAGTGTTACACGGGTTGAAGAGGGGATTTGACGGGTTTCGGATTCCTGTGAGTCAGTTTCCTTGCAGTTTAGAAATACTGGGTGGTCGTATTCGATTAATGGCCGACAGATCGATTTGTAAATTTTAACTGCATGATTTATACGGATATCTGAGTTTTTGAATGTGATGCTTCTGAAATGAGTGGCTCTGTCTGCTAGCTTGTTTTTAGCCTGTTGGAGATGGTAATTAAAGTTTAGTTTATTATCTATGTATATTCCTAAATATTTTGCTTTTTGTGACGGCGGTATTTCATTATTATCGAGATGTATTTTAGGTGAGTCGGGCTTGATTTGGTGATTAAATATTATGAGTTGTGATTTCAGCGGATTGGGGTGTAGGCGCCAGTCATTGAAGCTGAATTGATTCTGCTAAATTGTTTTTATGTACTATTAAGGCAGTATCATCCGCAAATTGTAAGGTGTATTGCGTAAGGTCTACCTGATGTTTGTTGGTGTAACGGTGATTGTAAATATCGTGACAGTAAACATTGTAAAGTAGCGGCGACAGGGGAGAGCCTTGCGGAACTCCTTGTGCTGGATTAAATTACTGCGATACGTGATTATCAACCCTAACTGACAGAGAGCGCGCTTCAAGAAATTTTTTTATAATCATTAGAAGATATTGCGGGCACTCCAGAGTTTTTCATTTTTATAAAAGAAAAAACTAATTGACTGTAATTGATTGAATTGACTAATTGACTGTTGAATTTTATTATTTTTCAAAAAATGTTCAAAAAAATATTTGTTTGTATATATATATTGATTCGATAATTACAGATCGGAAGGTCTCGGGTATTCTTGGGGAAAAATACGTCGGATATGGCCTTATAAGGATTTACATTTTTTCAAACGGCGATATCGCTGATTCCCAACCGAGGTTAGGTAAACGACCCAGTTTGTGAACCCGATGGCACATTTTCGTCTACTGTAAATTCAGTTTTTGTCAAAAATCAACTAGATTACTGGCAAATTGAAACGCGTTAAATGTTGTTTATTTTGGCGACTCACATAATTTTTTAAATTAAATGATCAGTAAATAAATTTATCCGCGAATTGCCACAAACTGGGTCATTTACCTTATGTTGAATCCGAGGTGCATATCTAAAATAGTTAAACGGCCCGATGGAAAAAGTCGAAATCACGAGGCGGGGTGCCATTTAGCAATTGTTTCGTGTCAAGCTGGTAATTAAAAAAAATCTTCACAACCACACATCTCTGTGCACTATTACGCCCTGGACACGAATCCAATAGCGATTTTGGCCCCAAGTCGACGAAAAAATATGATACAAATTAATAATACATTTTATTATTACCAAAATGTGCCCTTATTAAAAAACGTGTGTGAGTCTTTTACGAGTATATCTTTGCTGCGAGGACAGATATAATAAATAGAATCGATCGTGGGGTTTCGCATTCCTGGCTTCGTTTTTATTACGCTCGCCCAAGTATAGCCTTTCTGTCTTGTCCCTTCGATTGCCCTGCGATAAAACGGCGCCAGCTCGTAAAACCAAACGATAAATTGCATCGACTCTTTGGGCCAAAGGGTGTCAAAACATTTTGTTCTCAACGTATCGAAAAATCAAATTAACATTTAAAAAAATATTGAACATATTATTGTCATGATCGAGCGAAAAATATTGCCCAATTATGGACGCACTTGTCGACTATTAGTCTTAGAAGAAAAAAATCGCATCTATTTCTCGATTACCAGAGCTAATTAGGTGGCAGAACGAGGAGTTATAGAATAGATATTTATGAAAAAAGTAAATAAAAATAAAATATCTCCAACTAGTAGTAATTTATCAAATTTTCCGAAAAAAGTTATTTTTGCAAAAAAAAAAAATCACTCCTATCTATTGAAAGCATTACTCTCACGAACGGGCGAAAAATATTGTCCAGTCACCGATGCACTTATCCAACACCCATTCAACCCTCCTCAACTGTCCTAATGGGTACTCAACTTGTCGCAAAAAAAATCGCGCAATTATTTATTAATCGTCTCAAAAACCAAGAAATAATCGTTAAAAGTAAAAAAAAAAAAGAAAATTATATTTTCGTTTCTCGATGCCCGGAAGAAACGAGAAGGAAGGAAAGCGCAAACCGATAAAATAAGAGTTTCATCGTGACAGAGTAGGGGCGCAAATATTGACACGGTACGTAACAGCCTCTCGTAAAAACCACTTGATTATAAGAAGAGCCGCGGGGTAGCGAGGGGGGGGGAAGCGCCGCTTGCGTGACGGTTCGACTCGGAGCCGAAGGAAAAAAAAAGTTCAAAGCCAAGGAAATAAAGGAATTCCAAGATTCCGAAGGCTCCACCGAAGAGAGAAAAAGAATGAGGTAAGAAGAAGAGGTCATGTGACCGAGTCCAATCTTCGGCTCAGCGTGACTTGCTTGATTTACTTTTGCAACGCATTCTACAGAATAGAGAGACACCGATAGGTCCCGGTCACGTTCCACTAATGCGATTACGGGCGAAAGGGGGGGGGGGAGAGTGGTGAAAAGTTTTATTGCCCGAAGAAGCCCAACAAAGAGAAAAAAAACGTCTCCATTCAGAAGTCTCGCTATAAAGATGTTTTCACATCGATGTGTAACATATATAGATACATACATAAAATATATGATAAATAATTTTAATACTTTATTTCACTCGTTGGATTTGACATTCTGCGCTGGAAAATTACGCCCGTATTACTGCGGTCGTCAGCAGGATTTTTTTATCAATGAAAAAAAATAAGATACCAAAAAAAGAATATGCACTTTTTAACGATTGAACCAAATACGTTCTTTTTATTATTTTTTATTGTTGAGCCTGAAGTTGCCATACCATTTTTTCTACCTTCTAACTCATAATTGGGGTATATATGTACCCCATGCGTTTCATCTACGTAACAAGGGTCCTATGAGCAATAAATAGGTTTTGCCACACATGAATCTCTTTATTTTTTCATAAGGAAGAGAATGGTATGCGTCAAATTCGGATTCGTTAAAGTTTAGGGAGTGGAAATCACGCTTAAAGCCCAAAACGTAACGAAAATTAGCAAAAAATCGTGTTTTTTGTGAAAAAATTGTAGTTTTAAAAAAATGGCCCAATTAAAAATGTCCAGACGCCATTTTACAGGGGACACATCAGACTATTAGGAAAAAGGTTCCATTGTATTCCATTCAAAAAGTATATTTATTTGGTCATCTGAAAATGAGAAAAAGTCGAAAACTTGTAACATGGAAAAAATCAATGAAAACACAAACAAAATTGGTTTCTTAAAAAATCTTCGGTAATGAAAGATAATAATTATCATCATAAAAAATGCATGTGGAAAGTTTTGGCGAATACCATTTACTCGATTGCAGCACAATTGTTGCAGTGTCGGCAAATACTTTTACTTTGCGATCCCATGCTCTCGGGGAAAAAAGCACACCTGGTGCATTTTGTTGTGACGTCATGTGGTACTGCAACTGGCTCGTTTTGCAGGATCGTCAGAATACACACGCGCAGGTCACGTCGGAGATTTGCAATGAGCAAACGTTCTCGCAAATGCCGTTCGATCAAATAGTGCATGAGAGTCTTTATTGGTATTATATTAAGTGGGTATTATAATACGAAAAAAATCACGTACTTTGCGTGTTCATGCTATTATAGGTGGCCAAATATTTTTAAAAAGAAAACAAAATGGCGACTATATCCATCCAAATTTTATAATAGTAACTTACATTCGATAGTTATAACCAAAAAAAATCCCTTACTTACATAAAACACTAACGTGGAGTCACAACTGGGGTATTTGGCTACCCCAAGCGCACTGAGTTAGCGTCCTATGGGACAGCCAGCCAGCAATTGAGACTACTACCAGCCTCCGCTCATCGTCAGATCATGGAGCCAAATTATCGTGGAGATCCCGGGTCGGTAATGTCAATTTCTACTGTAGGAGTGCAGTTTGTATGTCGTCTAGGGTAATTTTGTACGCCATATGTGAGTTCTAGAATTAATAAACTCGCAATTCTCGTGACGTAAGGAGGACGTCTCTATTTCTCCTAGAGTGACGAAAATAAGAGAGCATGAAAAAAAAAAAAAAAAATGACGAACAAGAAAGAAGAGAGAAAAGCACGGGTAGATAGAGGAGCAGGTTTGTGGAGGTTTTTCCGGGTATGCGAGTGAAATCCGACGTTACGTATTCCGAGGGCATCGCGCTCTAAAGCCTCGCGCCCGACGGTCCTTATGCCTTTCGAATGAACCGCACCATCCGCATACGATTCATACGTCTTTCGGCTCACAGAAGAATTAAAGAAAAAGAAAAAAAATAAGCATGGAAGAAAGGAAAGTGGAGAACCTTGGCCGAAGCTCTCCGCGAAGAAATGGAAGGAACAGCTTTGAAGAAGTAGCTTCCGAATTGCGTCCGAGCGCATCCTGAGTCGGGGCAGTCGCCGCGTCGTCGGGACACGGTCGTTCGCAGAACTGTTGAATCCTCGAGAACGTGCGAAAATAATATTTTTTTTCTTTTCGTCAAGATTCATGAATTTAAAAGAACTAGCCATGACCGCGCGCGCGAAGCCCCAATGTTTTTGATATTATATCTTTTATTTTTACATTCACTCCTATATGCTATGAATCCCGAAATTTCGAAAGTATAGCATATGGGAGTGATTTCGGATTTTCGAAATCCACTTCCATATGCTATAAAAGCCGAAATCTTGACAATACAGCGTATGGAAGTGATTTGGGATTTCCGAAATACACTCCGATATGCTATATGAGGTTTAGGACTCTCCCGAAATCCACTTCTATATGCAATGAATGCCAAAAACCCGAGAATATAGCGTATGTCCATGAGCGAATTACAAATTGGCTATGTCTTGGCGCAGTACTGGTGCCAACATTGCCGGGACTGGCGGTCTGTTCTGAGCAGGTACACAAACATCCCTGCCTTAATGCTGGGCCGACTTTGGAATGATCATATTGGTCCATAATTTGCTCTTTATCTTCGCAAATTGGAATCATTCGAATACATTTTTTGTCGGTAATTGGGACTCGAACCCGCGACCATGGGACTACTAGTCGACGCTCTTACACTCTCGGCTATGCTCATCTTGAAGAATTTTACTTCGAATCTTATATATAAGTTGCACGTCTGTATAATATTAACTTACCAATTAAAAAATAATAAACATAAAAAAAGCATTCATCCTGCAAATTGAAACAAAATTTCGATTTTACCAGTGTTGAACATTGGGTGAACATCGCTAGCGGGTACTGGCCCAAAGTCATTCGTCGTCGTGGGCGAACGTCTACTTTGTTCACCAATAACATAACAAAAGCATCGCAAGAGGTGCTCTTTACTCGGACGACTGTCGGCCGTGCGTCGGTCATATTCTTCAGCCAATACGAATCTTTATTGCCGTTGCAGTGTAACGCCAATACTCTTCCACATGTCGGACTGTTATTGACGATATTTTTTCGACAATTCTAAGACGGGTCTCGGCTCAGTCTATGCCCGATACTCAAACGACTGTGGGCTAAGTACTATTTATGTTATGCCGTAAGTACTGG
>JAPYZC010007101.1:0-10983 GCA_030522665.1 Ichneumoninae sp. A BG-2022a | reverse complement strand
GATACCAGTCGTATCCCAGGATACCAGTCGTATCCCAGGATACCAGTCGTATCCCAGGATACCAGTCGTATCCCAGGATACCAGTCGTATCCCAGGATATCAGTCGTATCCCTGGATACCAGTCGTATCCCTGGATACCAGTCGTATCCCAGGATATCGGTCGTATCCCAGGTTACCGGTCGTATCACAGGATATCGGTCGTATCACAGGATACCGGTCGTATCACAGGATACCGGTCGTATCACAGGATATCGGTCGTATCACAGGATATCGGTCGTATCCCAGGTTACCGGTCGTATCCCAGGTTACCGGTCGTATCACAGGATATCGGTCGTATCACAGGATATCGGTCGTATCACAGGATATCGGTCGTATCACAGGATATCGGTCGTATCCCAGGATATCGGTTGTATCCCAGGATATCGGTCGTACCCCAGGATATCGGTCGTATCCCAGGATATCGGTCGTATCCCAGGATATCAGTCGTATCCCAGGATGTTTCATTGGTTCATTAACAAGTGGTCTGGATGATAAATCAACTTGTTTGTTTCAGCATCGGTGCGGTTTGCGGTATGACGACGACGCTTTTCGGTTCGTTATTCTCGTTGTCGCAATTGATGTGCGCGATGGCGTGTGACGGTCTTCTGTTCAGTTTCATGGGTCAGCTCGACAACAGTACCGAAGTGTCGTTTATTAATCTGGCCATCACCGGTGTTCTCAGTGCCCTGGTAGCTTTAATCTTCGATTTTCACAATCTCGTCGAATTCATGTCGATGGGCACTTGTACCGCTAACACGATAGTCGCTACCAGTGTAATCGTATTGCGCTACTGGCCGGAATCGGTAGCCCCGAGTATTCCGCAATCAGGCGCTGGAGCGTCAAGCAATGTTGTATCACCGCCTACCGAAGGTGCTGACTCTAACAGTATAACTTCTCCTACCGAATCCCAGGTGATCGAAACGTTTCTTCTTTAACTTTCTTTTTCAGTCTCGAAGAAGTTAATTATCTAATTTTGCTTCCTCATAGAGGAAGCTTTGTGATGGTCAAAAAAAATTGTCGAGATTTTAATGAAAACGTGTTCAGAATGTTGAGGAACATTAAAATGAAATGAAAATTTCGACTTCTAAGTTTTATGAGAAAGCGATATGAAAATTTCAACTTCTAACTTTTATGAGAAGGCGATATAAAAATAAAAATTTTCAACTTTTATGAGAAAGTTATATGAAAATTTCAATTTTCAGCTTTTATGAAGAAGCGATATGAAAATAAAAATTTTCAGCTTTTATGAGGGAGCGATATGAAAATTTCTATTTTCAGCTTTTATGAGGAAGGGATATGAAAATTTCAATGTTCAGCTTTTATGAGGAAGCGATATGAAAATTTCAATTTTCAGCTTTTATGAGGAAGCGATATGAACATTTCAATTTTCAGCTTTTATGAGGAAGCGATATCAAAATTTCAATTTTCAACTTTTATGACAAAGCGATATGAAAATTTCGATTTCCAACTTTTATGAGAAAGCCACATAAAAATTTCAATTTTCGGCTTTTATGAGGAAGCGATATGAAAATTTCAATTTTCAATTTTTGTTCCGTTTGTCCGACACGCAGCTTCTGGACTACGACGAACAGACCGGAAAGCTGCGATGGCGCAGCGCCTGGTTGGCTCACGTCATCGGCAATTGGGAACCGGGAAGGGCGGTCGTGACCGCTGTCATTATCTATACCGCCTCTTCCGTTGGCTTCAATGTTCTCGCCACTTTTGGACCGCCCGAGTGGTGGATCTGGGCATTAAACGTTTACTTCGTACTTGTGATGTGCGCATGTGAGTAAACACTTTTTTTAAAATACGATTTACCGTTTTGGTACGTTTTGGGGCGGAAGCTATCGAAGCTAAAATCGTCATTGGCTTTTTCTTCGGTTGAATTGTCAGGTCTTGTGACGATCGGGGAACATCAGCAGTGTCCGCCGACTGGCAAATTTCGAGTGCCACTCGTACCGCTCGTACCAGCGATCAGCGTTTTCTTGAACATAAGCCTCATGTGCCACTTGTCGCCGATGACGTGGATACGATTTACGTTCTGGACGTTGATCGGTAAGGCCACCGTAAAAAATTACATAATTTCTTTACGGCCGTTGGATAATATAAATTTCACAACTGTTTCATCCAGGAATGTTCGTATATTTTCTCTACGGAATTCATCACAGCAAGGCAACTTCGGGCGCGAGTTCCCATTAGGTTTTCGTGACCTCGTAGGAAGCGGAGAAAGCTTCGACAAAATTGAACTCAGCGCAGCGAAATTTACTTTATTTTGAGCAATGTTACTTAGCGTTTATAAGAACAAGCTTTATTACAGTTTTATTTACCAATCGGTACAGCCCATGTGCGAATCAGGGCATACCGCCAGTTACCAACACGGTCCAGTACTAAAACAACGTTGGCTAACAAGCGTTGTTGAGTAGTATCGTCACCACACTGACTACCCAATGGCTCCATACGGGCCCAGCTCTGGCGGCCAGTACTTGCGGCATAACAAAAATGGAGGCCGACATGCGAAAGAGTACTGGGGTTATACTGTAACGGCACTCAAGATTCATATTGGCTGAAGAATATATATATTCTCGTCTTCCCATGTGCGCATGGGGTGCACTGCTAGAGTTACCAACACGGTCCAGTGCTAAAACGAGGGTAGTTACCAAGCCTTGTTGAGTAGTTCCGTCACCACACTGACTAACCAATGGCTGCATACGGGCCCAGCTCTGGCGGCCCGTACTTACGGCATAACATAAATAGTACTTAGCCCACAGTCGTTTGAGTATCGGGCATGTGGAAGAGTATTGGCGTTACACTGCAGCGACATTACAGATTCGTATTGGCTGAAGAATATGACCGACGCATGGCCGGAAGTCGTGTGAGTAAAGAGCACGTCTTGCGATGACACGTCTTGCGATGATACTTTTGTTATGTTATTGGTGAACAAAGTAGACGTTCGCCCACGACGACGAATGACTTTGGGCCAGTACCCGCTAGCGATGTTTACCCAATGTTCAACACAAAATGTTGGTAAACATCGAAATTTTGTTTCAATTTGCCCGATGAATGCTTGTTTATGCTTTTTTATTTTTATTATTTTTTAATTGGTAAGTTAATATTATATAGACGTGCAGTAGACGTGCAACTTATGAATAAGATTCGAAGTAAAATACTTCAAGATGAGCATAGCCGAGAGTGTAAGAGCGTCGTCTGGTAGTCCCGGGGTCGCGGGTTCGAGTCCCCATTACCGAAAAAAAAAATTATTCAAATGATTCCAATTTGTGAAGATAGAGAGCAATTGGTGATTGATAAAAAAGTATTTAGGAGTCACGCAGATTGATAAACATATTTTTTTTATTGATTATTAATCATTTTTGTTCAACGTTGGCGACATCGACAGCTAAAATTGGGTCAACGTCGTTTGATAATGTTGGGCCGATACTGGCGATTGAACTATGGATCAATATGGTCATTCCAAAGTCGGCCCAGCATTAAGGCAGGGATGTTTGTGTACCGGCTCAGAACTGACCGCCAGTCCCGGCAATGTTGGCAACAGCACTGCGCCAAGACATAGCCAATTTGTAATTCGCTCATGGGAGCACACGTTGTACGCTCGTCCTCCGTGGGAAGAGATGATCTGTTGTATATCTTGCTTTTCGAATTACGAGCACTTGCTCGGTTTAGATATATCGGTAATCAACCGTAAGAATCAGGAGTTCCGAAGAGACTGATGTGTGCCTGCTCGCGCTCCCTTATGCACGGATAAGGGCGCGTCGATTACTGTTGTTACATGTTTATAGTTTAATATTGTTAAATGTCAATATTGCACATGTCAATATTGTTACATGTAAGCTTAATATTGTTGAATGTCAATATTGCACGTGTCAATATTGTTCCATGCCAGCTTAATATTGTTAAATGTCAATATTGCACGTGTCAATATTGTTACATGTCAGCTTAATATTGTTAAATGTCAATATTGCACATGTCAATATTGCATAAGGTTTGTTGAAGTTATTTGGTTTCCGTAACATGTTCAAATGTACACGCGCAGCGTGGCGCGTCGGTAGTGGTGGGCGAGAAAAGAAAGCCTTGTTCCAATGTACGCTGTTATTTGTAAGTTAGTTGTAACACGACTGTCTAAAGGACGACACGAGCCGAAAAGCTGACGCTTAAAAATATACGCTATTGTTCTGTAAATTAGACATTTATTTAATCTACCTGCATCTATCCACATGTAAAACAATCTTGCGTAAAATCACTTTCATATTCTCCAGATCTCGGCTTTCCTAAATCACTCCCATACGCTATATTCCCTAGATTTAGACTTTCATAGCATTTGCATGGTTCTCACGAAATTCTCCAACTAAAATTCTCTTCTTGCACTACCAAAATGATGTCAAAATTATTCATGATCCGCAAAAATACATTGTCTTTCGTTAAACTTTCCAAATTTAGAAATTTAGAAAGGTTAAAAAAAAACGGGCCAAAATATTTTTTTGAAAAATCATAATAAAAAGAAGAATTTAGTTATTGGCGGAATCGGGAAATTGTGCCGCATGTGAAAGCGATAAAACGTGAGATAGCACAATAATAGGAAAGTACGTGGGATAAAGTGCGAGCACGTCGTCCTTCATCGATCGTTCGTCCGGTCGGAGCTTGCGTACTGCCAAGGACGTCGGTCACGACCGCGTAGTATCTCGCTTCAGTTCGTATCCATTGTAGATTCGTGCGTGAACGTCTGCTTATCACGAGAGTTCAAAAAAAAAAAAAAAAAAATTAATCGGCAAAATTCGTTCGTCTAGAATAAGTTTATCGGATCGAGGGTAAGTGTGCGAAAAAAATGTAACCAATACCGAGAAAAAAAATCATCTTCGCGCCGGTTTCATCGATAAGTGACTAACTGTGACAAAACGCGGCTCACATCGCTCGCACAGGTGTTGGAGAGGAAAAGCTGTGACATATGTCGCGTTTTTGTCACCTTGGATTATAAAAAGAATTATAAAAAAAAGTTATTATTATATTTAATTCTACGAAAAAAGGATATTTTATTGAATTGAAGAATGAAAGGTTTATCGCTAAAATTTGGAAAAAAATGAGTTTTTGATTCTTGATAAGCCAGTAATAATTCGATGAGAAATTATTCGATTCCATTCCACTTGGTCTACATTTTTTGTTTACATACTAAATTCAGATAAATTTTGAAAGGCGGTTTTATTGTTCAGCGCTCTCGTATGACGTAAAAATTGAACAGCTGACTGTTGTCGTCGATAATTCATGCTGCCTGCGATACAACGCAAAAACTCCAAATGGAAAAAAAAATATTTCGAAATATTTAGTACGCATCGAAAAATTCATCTTTCGTATGTAAAATATATTTTAGCCAAAAAATGTTATACCTCTGATGTATCTTCAAATACCTTTCTGCAAAAATGTGTCTTTTGAGCCTGATATATTAATCATCCAAAATCGGTGAATTTAATATATTTCGAATTTATATATATATATATATATATTTTTTTTTTTTTCACATTTTTAATTTTCGTGGGGGAATTGTAAACGATGAATGTATTTAAATCGACAGTTCTTTCCTGAAGAAACTATGCCGTCAGTTCGACGGCAGATCTTCGGACACGTCATGTCCGGGATGTGCACAAAGATGAACCGAATGAAGAAGTTCGAAGGTGACATGATGGAAACACCGCTTAAACGATGTTTGACCACATTCGACATCACACTACTAGGTACGAATATTCCATTTGACATTATTTTCACCTCACTGCAGTCCTAATTTCATTATTATTATTATTATTAAATTTTTGTTTTTACGGAGTCCCTAAGGGTTCCGTAAAGAAAAACAGAAGTTGCGGAATCCAAGTAACGGATTCCACCAGCCCAGCTGGTGGATATGTGGGACTCCCGTAGCCTACCCACTAAACCGCCCTCTCCTTTCGGTTCTCCCCTAACCAGGAACTATGTTAATATTACATTATTATTATTATTATTATTAATTTTTGGCAGCAATATCAATAATGAAGGTAGTTGTAGCAACTTGGTTATGTTGATACGGTAGGTAGTGCCATTTTCGGTAATTTTTTCTCACATGGCCGAAATTTCATATCAGCATCTCGTTTTGTTTAATCAATAATCAATAAACGATGCTGTAAATCGTCATGCAGAAGGTGCCGGTAAGATGATGACTATCCGTTCAACTTTACATACTTTTCCACGTACTTGGTAGCATTTTCTTAGAAGATATCAACTACAGACGACGGGATCCTCGGGAATTCTCCACAAGAGTAGTGCAATCAGTGCACAAAACCCGATAACTTTCCGATTTTTTTTTTCCTCAAAAATGGTGCTGCAGATTGGTTACAAATTTTACAAGACCCTCGGCAAAACGATTATGTGTATTCGTGTAAATTTTTACGATGATGGTAGCATTTTGATGTTACAACCTTAATTCACTGGGTCCATGTAGGTGTGGGTCACATGGTCGGAGCGGGAATCTACGTGCTGACCGGGACCGTAGCCCACTACACCGCGGGCCCAGGAGTTATCCTGAGCTTCCTGATCGCCGGATTCGCGTCGCTTCTCTCGGCCTTCTGTTACGCGGAATTCGGCGCGAGGATGCCCAAGGCTGGCAGCGCTTACGTTTACACGTACGTCGCCGTCGGCGAGTTTTGGGCTTTCGTTATCGGCTGGAACATCATTCTGGAACACATGATAGGTTGGCAGAGTTGATTTTATTTAAAGAAAAAACAAAACAAAAAAAAACAAAAAAGCGTGCAAAAAGCCGGACGCCAGCTAAAAATCACATTTCTCGACGTTTTCGACCATTTCTAGTACGCTGAAATAAAAATCTCGAAACACTTTTTTTTCACGAAAACATATCTTCCTCTATGAGGAAGCAAAAAAAAAACACGATGCGTTCCGTAGATGGGAAAAAGAAGGGCAGACGAAAAATTAAGAAGATCAACAAATTTTCAGGTGCGGCATCGGTCGCGAGAGCCTGGAGCGGCTACGTCGATTCCCTGACCAACAATTTACTGACCGACATCAAGCTTTTAGCTGTTCACGCCATCGGCGGGGAAGAAATGTTCGATCCGAATGGAAGCTGGGCGTGGGCTCTGCCCGATCCTGTGGCCGCAGGATTGACGATCATTTACGCGTTTCTGTTGGCCTGCGGCGTCAAGGCTTCGGCGACAGTCAACTCTGTCCTGACAGTCGTTAATCTCGCCGTCATGGCGCTGGTGATCGTGCTCGGATTCAATTACGACAATCCCGACAATTGGAGCGAGGAGAACGGTGGATTCCTGCCGTTGGGCATGGGTGGCGTTCTCGCCGGTACGTCATCATGCATAATTTGTCATTGGATCGAAAATCCAACCCTTAGTGTTTATGTCAACAATTTTCCCAATGTTGTATTTTTTTATCAACAGGTGCCGCAACATGCTTTTACGCATTCATCGGCTTCGACTCGATCGCGACTTCCGGCGAGGAAGCGAAAGATCCGGGACGAAGTATTCCACTTGCGACGGCATTTTCCATGTCCATAGTGACTGTGGGCTACGTCTTGGTCAGTGGTACTCTGACCCTCATGGTGCCTTACGCAAAGATTAATCCAACAGCGGCTCTACCCGAAGCTTTCGCGTCGAATGGCGTTTACTGGGCTAAATACGTAATCAGGTATTCTTCTATTGGGCCTATTTAGATCATCCAGCATGTACATACGTAGCGCCAGTGCATATTATGGCAGTCATGTCTCAGGATATCTGTCGCATCCCAGGATATCAGTCGTATCGCAGGATATCGGTCGCATCCCAGGATATCAGTCGTATCCCAGGATATCAGTCGTATCCCAGGCCATCAGTCGTATCCCAGGATATCAGTCGTATCCCAGGATGTCAGTCGTATCCCAGGATATCAGTCGTATTCCAGGATATCAGTCGTATCCCAGGATATCAGTCGTATCCCAGGATATCAGTCGTATCCCAGGATGCCAGTCGTATCCCAGGATGTCGGCCATATCCCAGGATATCAGTCGTATCCCAGGATATCAGTCGTATCCCAGGATATCAGGCGTATCCCAGGATATCAGTCGTATCCCAGGATATCAGTCGCATACCAGGATATCAGTCGCATATCAGGATATCAGTCGCATACCAGGATATCAGTCGCATATCAGAATATCAGTCGTATCCCAGGATATCAGTCGCATACCAGGATATCAGTCGCATGTCAGGATATCAGTCGCATACCAGGATATCAGTCGCATATCAGGATATCGGTCATATCCCAGGGCTATCACGCCTATCCCAGGAATATCACTTCTATCCCAGAAATATCACTCTTATCCCAGGAATATCACTTCTATCCCAGAAATATCACTTCTATCCCAGGAATATCACTCCTATCCCAGGGACATCACTCCTACCCCAGGGATATCACTCCTACCCCAGGGATATCACTCGATCCCAGGATATCACTCGTATCCCAGGGATATGTTTTATTGCTTCATTCATAAGTGGTCTTAGTGATAAATGAACGTCTTTGTTTCAGCATCGGTGCGCTTTGCGGTATGACAACGACGCTCTTCGGTTCGTTATTCTCGTTGTCGCGAATGATGTACGCAATGGCGAGTGACGGTCTTCTGTTCAGTTCTATGGGTCGCGTCAACGAGAGGACCCAAGTGCCGTTTGTCAATCTGGCCATCAGCGGTGGTCTCAGCGCCCTGGTAGCTCTCATCTTCGATCTTCAGAATCTCGTCGAATTCATGTCGATCGGCACCTCCCTCGCTTACACGATAGTCGCTACCAGTGTAATCGTAGTGCGCTACAGGCCGGAATCGGTTGCTTTGAGCATCCCGCAATCTGGCGCTGGAACGCCAAGCGATGTAAAATCACCGCCCACCGAAGGTGCTGACTCCAACAGCGACTGCAACAGCATACGTTCTCCTGCGGAATCCGAGGTGATCGAAACGCTTCTTCTTTAACTTTCTTTTACAGTGCTGAAGAAGTTCATTATCCAATTTTGCTTCCTCATAGAGAAAGCTTTGGGATGGTGGAAAAAAAAATTGTCGAGATTTTAATGAAAACGTGTTCAGAATGGTGAGGAAGCCAAAATTACAGACAATGCTTCCTCATAGAAGAAGCTTCGCGAATAAAGGAACCTTATGAGAAAGCGATATGAAAATTGCAACTTCCAACTTTTATGAGGGAGCGATATGAAAATTTCAATTTTCAGCTTTTATGAGAAAGCGATATGAAAATTTCAACTTGTAACTTTTATGAGGAAGCGATATAAAAATTTCAATTTTCAACTTTTATGAGAAAGCGATATAAAAATTTCAATTTTCAACTTTTATGAGAAAGCGATATAAAAATTTCAATTTTCAACTTTTATGAAGAAGCGATATGAAAATTTCAATTTTCAACTTTTATGAGAAAGCGATATAAAAATTTCAATTTTCAACTTTTATGCAGAAGCGATATAAAAATTTCAATTTTCAACTTTTATGAAGAAGCGATATGAAAATTTCAATTTCCAGCTTTTATGAAGAAGCGATATAAAAATTTCAATTTTCAACTTTTATGAGAAAGCGATATAAAAATTTCAATTTACAACTGTTATGAAGAAGCGATATGAAAATGTCAATTTTCAACTTTTGTTCCGTTTGTCCGACACGCAGCTTCTGGACTACGGCGAACAGACCGGAAAGTTGCGACGGCGCAGCGCCTGGTTGGCTCACGTCATTGGCAATTGGGAACCGGGAACGGCGGTCGTGACCGCTGTCATTATCTATACCGCTTCTTGCGTTGGCTTCAATGTCCTCGCCTTTTTTGGACCGCCCGAGTGGTGGATCTCGGCATTCAAAGTTTACTTCGTACTCGTGATGTGCGCATGTGAGTGAACACGTTTTTTAAAATACGATTTACCGTTTTGGTACGTTTTTGGGGCGGAAGCTATCGTAGCTAAAATCGTCATTGCCTTTTTCTTCGATTGAATTTTCAGGTCTTGTGACGATCGAGGAACATCAGCAGTGTCCACCGACTGGCAAATTTCGAGTGCCACTCGTGCCGCTCGTACCAGCGATCAGCGTTTTCTTGAACATAAGCCTCATGTGCCACCTGTCGTCGATGACGTGGATGCGATTTCTGTTCTGGATGTTGATCGGTAAGGGCGCCGTTAAAAATTATATAATTTCTTTACGGCAGTTAGATAATATTAAAGATAGATATAGATATGGATATAGATATAGATAAAGATATAGATATAGATATAGATATAGAGATATAGATATAGATATAGATATAGATATAGATATAGATATAGATATAGATATAGATATAGATATAGATATAGATATAGATATAGATATAGATATATAAATTTCACAACTATTTCTTCCAGGAATGTTCGTATATTTCCTGTACGGAATTCATCACAGCAAGGAAGCTTCGGGCGCGAGTTCCTACTCGGTTTTGATGACCTCGTCGGAAGCGGAGAAAGCATCGACGAAATGGAACTCAGTGCAACGAAAGAAACAAAAGAAGACCGACAAAGTACCGATCCTCGGCAGCGACGAATTGCTTCATTAAGACTATGTGAAACTCCTTCCTCCCCACCCAACCAAGGCCCGGTCGGTAACGAAAACTGTAATCAACTTTGGTCGCGGTTGCTGTTACTTACGGTCAAAAGTAAAGTCGCACCGGAGGATGACGGTTGCGATGACACCCGTCTTTCAACTGCACCCTCATTAGAATTAACCATTGATTGTCAAATGGATTCCATTGAATCTGAATGGTGTACTTAAGGGGATGCTGGAGCTTTTTTTCTTTTTTTTTAACCTGCTTTACCTGTTTTACCGACGGACCTAGGCAATTTTTCAGTTCCGACTTAGCGTTGTTAATATGCTGCACATATGCGTTAAATCATGCAGGATTATGA
>JAPYZC010007099.1:0-12190 GCA_030522665.1 Ichneumoninae sp. A BG-2022a | reverse complement strand
AAAATTAATCTTCTCAGTACCTTTAGTATACATGATTTTTTTCAGATTTTTACACCATCAATAAGTACTTGCAATTTTCTCTTATTGTTGTCGAACTTAATATTATCATGTATTATTTGCGCAGATTGCAAACACCCAGACTACTCAGAACGTCGATATTATCGCCTGTATCGACGAGTCCTCAAGGTGCTCCACAACAGCAGTGCCTGCCCCAGGTTTGGCGAAGCGAGACGGTCGTTCAGGTCTTCCTCGATTTTTGGATGGAGTACACAGAGGACGATCAACTATCGCTCCACCACAATACTTCGGTATCTGCATCAATGCCGCGACGGGTAAGCGTTTCTTCTCGTATAACTTCTAAACGCAAACGAAGACCTTCTTATTTTATATCAGACTCGAAAAGTGCGTGCAACTTTCGACCATTTAATAGTCACTACTAATACCGAACGAAAATTTATTACAGCAGAGCATACATTCCGGAGAGCACATAAGACTCGTACGAGCGTTCATAAAAACGTTGCACGAGTTTGCGAACAGCGCGCGTGGTGACAAAAGTGCTATGGACGAATTGAAAAGGTATTTATAATTAATAAAAATTACCGATAAAAAATGGCTCGCAAACTTCTTAACATGCCACACATTCGGTAGTTTTTCAACTGGAGGTGTAAAAAAAAATAAAATAAATGTAAAAAAACTTCTTGTATTTTTCCAGAGTAATTCTTCCGTCGGTTCAGGGAAAAATTTACACGTTCCTGCGCAAAGCAATTCACCACTGGCCGCTGGACAGTTCGTTTCGATTGATCCTCGAGGCTTGGCTGAGTTTCATACAACCGTGGCGTTACGTACCGGAAGTTGGATACACGAAGGAAGGGTTAGCAACTTGCAGTAACGGCGCCCAGCTAAATTAATTTGGATATTTTAAGGTTCATACCTTAAAATATCCAAGTTAATTTTTTTCGTTCAGCTCCAAAGCGCCGTCTTTTTCATAAATACGAATCTGGGTGAAAAATTCTACTAGGGAGAAAAAAATGACTAATAAAATAAATGTATTCCAGGAAACCCGAAGAAGAAGAGAGGGGAAAAATTCACGACGAGTCGCGATGGATATCGTTCGTGGCCAACAATCTTTTAGCATATACGGCAATTTTTCAGCAACTGTTGCCACGCTTTATGCGCACGGATCTCGTAGCGCCGAAGAACGCACTGATGCTCTTCCGGGTGACAAAAGTCTTCGCTCAACCGCATCTCGCGCATATGCTTTCCGAAGCCGAATGTTGTATGGACGAAACGAATCTCAGCCGGGGAAAGATATCCACGAATCAGTGGTCAGCAGTCGTCAGGCAACAGATTCTGGAGCTCGAGGGACCAACGTATCAATACGTTCCCATGTTTTCTACTGCTACGTTGTCGCAGGTAAAAATCTCGGTTTTTTCTTATTTGGGGAAATTAAATATATCGATTAAAAAAAAAATACGAGATTAATATTTATTGGACACCTTTCAGATTGTCTGGTTCCTGAGCACGCTAAAACAGTCCCATTTGACGGCGTCGAGCATTGTCGAAGCTCTGGAGAAAAGACGAACGGAGCGAAGATTTTTACTTTCAGTTTGGGAATTTTTTAACGGGGAGGACAACACATCGGACGAAATCGGGCTCGCCGAAAGGCGACGAGTGCCTGGATTTCTAGCGAGTGCTCAGCAACAGCTGATCGACATTTTTCAAGTGACTATCGAAAGCCTTGACGCTTTAAAAAAAATGTATTTATATCAGTCGATATTAACTAAGCTTGTTCCAATTCAAAGATAAGATTGGAAGACATCCCGCAAGTAGCGATAGCCCCGGATCAGGAATATCACGACAGCATACTATCGACGTCCTTCTGTCACCCGTCCCACGTAAATGTTTCAGAAAATGTAGAATTATTTTTCAAACATATTTATAATGTAATCTCCGTTATTTCATTTACGATTTTTTGAAAATAATTTATTGTCTCCACTGAACAGATCGATTCGAGTTTGGATGCCAGTAGACCCGGAGTTTACGTTCCCAAGCAGAACGAGCGACAGAATTGTCGTTACATCGAATTCATGGGCGATCCGGAGCTCCAACCAGTGCGAACAAACGAATTCGCATTTTTAGTCAGAAAACTCTACAGACTCTGCGAGTACATAAATAGAAAGGTAAATATTTCCCTCGCAAAAATGTTATGATTTTGAAACTTACTTAATTTTTTTTTTTTTTTTTTTAGTACGAAGGAGAAATCACCGCAGCGTATCATAAAAGCGATTTTTGGGGAAGAGTAGCGCGAAGAATCCTGATTCCACCCACAAAGGTCGTGCAACTACCGAAAAGAACGATGAATGGATTTTCCGACATTTCGAGAAAAGAAATCCCACCGCGACTGTCGCTGCGGCCACTCGCTAGTCACAATTTTATGGTCGCGATGTTCATTGGAGTTTTCATTTTTTGGACTATCGGGTATGTGATTATTTTCGTTGTCGACCAATCAAACCCGGTAATTTATGTCTGGAAATATCAAACAAGTTCTTGATTCATTTGTGATTCGATACATTTTTTTTTTCAGTTACGGAATGTCAGGATTTTTCCTGATAACGTTTATCGCCTGGTTCGCATACGTGCTGTTGCGGGCAACTTGCGATCCGTGGCTCGGATCCGACATCAGTATCCCGTTAAATCCAAACACCACCGCTTTTTCGATGAACTGAGAAAAAAAAATTGCTCGGTAATCGAATTATGCAGTTGCCCACTCGACGAACATTACGATCTTTGCGATCGTACGATATACATTGTATACTTTTGTAAACACGATATGGAAAATAAATTTCCTTATATTCTTTCATTATTTTGTCGAGTCGATTCACTTGGTAGGCAAATAAATTTTTTCAGATGTTTAAAGTCACCTTGATTTTTCTCACTTTCTGCACGTTTTTCCCATAAAAAAAAAATTCAAAGTGAATTTAAAAAATCTGAAAAAATTCATACGTGTTTAGAAAAATAAATTAATAATATTCATAAAAAAAAAGTTATGTTTCCGAGAGATTTGTTGAAAAATTAAATTTTTCATCAATTTGTCAAGGAGCTCAGCCCTAAAATGATGAAAGGGTTCAATAAACTCGATCCCAAATTAATTTACAAAATTAAAAAAAGCTCTTCTCGTAAAAAGACAAAAATAGTAATGAGGTGAATGCGAATAAAAACTCGGGTTTCGCGGTGATAAAAGTACATCGTGTATACATGACCAACGTGATACCCGGCGCTCATATTTATCTCAACCTTTTAATTGGATCTCTCCGCACCAGTGCGATGTCACCAGAGCTTCCCCAACGCTGTAATATATGTCGGCTCCCCGGGATGATCCTGCGTGATGGTCTACACGTATACAAGACGCGATACTAATGCTGGACCACCGAGTCCTGGAGTCCCACATAGATTTATGACTATGCGGACGAGATGGATAACCGACCCTAGTCCTCATTTTCCACGCAATATTTGTCGAGTTTTTTTTTTTTTGTTTATTTTAACTCCGATCGATCGATAAAGCGTGCGAATGTTCCACTTAAGAGCATGTGTTATACCGCGGTCGGTAACAAAAACTGTAATCAACTTTTTTCATAGATTCTGGCACATACGGTCAAAAGAAAAGTCCCATCGCAAGCGGATATCATTTTGGCTTGTCATGACACTTTTTTTTTTAACGTACATGCGAGATCCGGTGAGAAAAATTGATTACAGTTTTTGATACCGACTGAGTCGGGGAGGGGGTGTTTCATATGGTCTTAAGAGCA
Organism: Ichneumoninae sp. A BG-2022a; assembly: GCA_030522665.1. Classification (NCBI taxonomy): domain Eukaryota; kingdom Metazoa; phylum Arthropoda; class Insecta; order Hymenoptera; family Ichneumonidae; species Ichneumoninae sp. A BG-2022a. The sequence goes on along the minus strand of JAPYZC010007099.1, from coordinate 8,384 downwards.
TATGCAATACCGCGGTCGGTAATAAAAACTGTAATCAACTTTTCTCATGGATTCTGGCACGTACTGTCAAAAGAAAAGTCCCATCGCAAGCGGATATCATTTTGGCTTGTCATGACACTTTTTTTTTTAACGTACATGCGAGATCCGGTGAGAAAAGTTGATTACAGTTTTTGATTTTTCATATGGTCTTAACTAGTGATGCGAAATGACCGTCATTTTTTCAATCCGTCAATTGACCAAAAAATGACCGTCAATTGACGATCTCTGACGTCATTTTTTTGAAATCCATTTTTGTATGTGAAAATGACAGTCATTTTTTTGTGGGTCAATTGACGGTCACGAGTGACCGTCAATTGACCAAAACGCCTATCTAGTTGTGAAATGACAGTCATTTTTTTGGCGGTCACAAATTTGTCCACATTGCATTTTGGATCTATTCCAAATCGGTAAACATACATTTCAAAGAAGTAAAAATTAACAGGTGACGTTACCAGTTAGAATAAGAACAAGGAAACGATAGGATTCATATTTTGTTATAAAAAGTACACGCTCACCTGATTATGTTGAATAATAAAAAGAAACGTAGTTTATTCATATTTTTCTCATTACAAACTATGTGTCACATCTTCAATACAGCCATCGTTTCTTTATGAGACTCTATATATTTAGTTTTTATTTGTTAATAACTTTTTGTGCATAGCACTTGTTCCCTTTTTGTACTTTCTTTTTATTAAGTGCCTTTATGAATACGCAGTAGCGAGTGTACGACATAGTTCGATTATCGATGGCTCGAGCTGAAAGCAAGCCGAAAAGTGGTGGCAATTTGAAAATCGCTCACAAACAAATCGCTCATTTTTTTATGCCTCAATTGACGGTCCAGTTTTTACCAGTTTTGTGAGAATCTCACATCACTAGTCTCGCCGATTCGGCAGGGCTCTGCCGACCCAGAGTTACCGACTCGGTAACCTGCCTTACCACGTGTCTCGCGTGCCGCTGATACAGCTATATACAAAACTACGGTGCCATGTGGATCGGAAGTGTAGAAATTGTATTCGTTGTCCTGGCAATCGAGAGCACCGACATTTCTGCAATTACTGCGCATGCGCGATGCTCGCCGGTCACGACAGCCGGTAACAAATAAATAAGGAATCATTTTTCAATGAGCGCAGATCCGGATCAGCACTGTGTATATTTACAGTTTCGTAACTACACAGGAACCGAACACGCGATTAATGACGACTCACGTGACCCGATGTTATTCATGCCCAGATATATCGCAATTAGAGCCTTCTATGCAATCACAAATGCCACGTTATTTTCCAGTTAGGTACAATGAAGATGTCGGAATGAATCGCATACCTCTATGAAACTTGTTCGTACCTCGTTAACAGCCAACTGACGAGCCAATCCGACATCAATCTTTAAAGCTGCACCTCGTTTACCATAGAAAAGCCACGAACGAAATTGTCCTCGTCGGGCGTTGTGACAAATGTTCGCGCTTTTCGTACGCTATTTCCAGACGTCTTTCTATCGCAACGACAAAAAAAAAAAATTACGAATCCAACATAGGCCGGGCCAAAGTGGAACAGTGTGGCGAAATGGGCGAACAAATGGGACAAAAGGCAATTTTCCAGTAACTTTTGGATGGTAAGGGGACAAAATGGGGAATCCAAAAATTGTAGGAAAATTGAGTTTTGCCCCACTATTCCATTTTGTCTTGCTCTCCGCTTTCGTCCGCATTTTGTCGGATGTGAGTGCGTTTCGTACCGAGGCGATGAGAAATGCGTTTCGTATTACCGGGGCTAGTATGCTGTTCAATTTGTTGCCGTCGGGCGCCTGTTCGCCCACTAAGGGAAGGTTTCAGTTCCTAGTCATGGATCTGCTGCTTGAGGGTGGCTTCTGACCGGAAGTGTAGCTGTACGAGTATGAGCATAAGCATGAGCATGAGCATGAGCATGAGCATGAGCATGAGCGTGAGCATGATGTATGATGTATGATGTATGAGGTATGAGGTATGAGGTATGAGGTATGAGGTATGAGGTATGAGGTATGAGGTATGAGGTTGAGGTATGAGGTATGAGGTATGAGGTATGAGGTATGAGGTATGAGGTATGAGGTCTGAGGTATGCGGTATGAGGTATGAGGTTTGAGGTATGAGGTATGAGGTATGAGGTATGAGGTATGAGGTATGAGCCATGAGCTTTGAGCTATGAGCTATGAGCTATGAGCTATGAGCTATGAGCTATGAGCTGTGAGAGGTATGAGGTATGAGCTATGAACTATGAGAGGTATGAGGTATGAGGTATGAGGTATGAGGTATGAGGTATGAGGTATGAGGTATGGGGTATGGGGTATGAGGTATGAGGATGAATATGAGTATGTTATTCCATTCTGTTTTGTTCTATTTTATTTTATTCAGTTATGAGTCTGCTACGGGTTTCTTTGAGTTTATCCCTATGCGCTTTGCCTTTCGTTGCATTCATGATGCTTAATATGCGCTGTATATGTGCCTAAAGGACCTCCTGTTCTGCCGCACAATAAATCCATCTATCCATCTATCTATCGGCTCAAAGACTCGTCAGCATCTTCACCTCCGATCTTCGATCGCGCCGCCTTCCGGTCAAACGGCGCGTGGTTCCGCGTGCCGTTGTCTTGACGGAGTGAGGAAACGGACGTCGTTTCTTCGATATGGTCCGCACCACTGGCGAGGGAAGGGCTCGCAGATCGAACGGCTGGAATGAGGAGGGGAAAAGGGAGATCCGACATCACGCGATATGGCGCACAGAAATGAGTACATAAGCCCGAAGAATAATGAGTGCGGACTGGTCGTGGCGAACGCCTCCACCACCACGACGACCGCTACAGACCAGCCACCTCCTCCACCTCGGCGAACCGTCCCTCCGTGTTAGTAGTAACAGTCAGTTTAGCGGCACGGGGTTAAAGAGTCAGACGCGCTGCGCGTCCTCGATTCGGTACCATCATCGTCGGTATCGCACTTTGTCGCACATTGACCTTGCACCTTGTTCGTGAAATACGGCGTTTGACCCGTTCTAGTTTTTTTGTTTTTACCGGCTTCCGGCGAGCGCATCAGTTTTTTTTTTTTTTTAAGTTTCGATAATTGTTCTCACTTAAAGACAAATATACATTGCCGGATGGCAGAGGTGACGTTGAATGCGACATAAAAATGAGGAGGAACTTTATCTCGATCGACGGTATCGCTAAATTTATCGCCGAAAATGGCCCTTTGGCCTTTGTGGATCCGTTCGTCGTTTGGTTGATAACGAAATATTTTTAATGTACGCGTAGTTTTGGGAAGGCGCGACCAAAGTGGAGAACTTTTTTCATTTCGGTGAGTATGGAGACGTGCGTTCTTTCGCGTCGCGTTTCTGATGAATTTCTTATAAGTGAAATTAGATTTGAATTCAAAGGTGGGGATTTTAGTGATTAAATGTTAAATAATGTTTTTTAAGACTCTGACGAGTGAGCGTGAGTTGGACAAAAAATTAAAAAATCTCGCAACAGTTTTAGGTTTAGTCATGGGATTGCCTCTTCGATATAATATAATATAATATAATATAATATAATATAATATAATATAATATAATATAATATAATATAATATAATATAATATAATATAATATAATATAATAAGTTGTTTAAGCGGGCCTATATGGCCCTGTTGCTTGAGGGAATGGGTTAATCTTTCTTTTTATCTTTGCGTTTGCATCATTATTGTATACTATTATTTTTCTGTTATTTTTAATCAATTATTTTCTTGTTTTTATTGTGTTGCTTATTTTGTGCTGGCACGGTGTTCTTAGGGGGCTGCGGCCTCAGAACACGAAATACACGCTTCTATCTATAATATAATATAATATAATATAAGAGTAGCCAAGCCTTGAATATCGAAGAAGAAACATAAGATCCGATGAGTGCTCGCGAACGGTCCACGTGGAGCCACGCGTGCGATAATGTCCAAAACTTTCAAAAACCGGTATCGCGACATACTGGAATAGGAATTTAGGAAAGTCCCTTGATTTCGGAATAACACAGCGGCGGAAAGTCTAATACGTCAGGGATTGCTCAACGACATTAAAAACTAGCCTCGCGAGCGTCACGAAACTTCGGCAAATTTGGAGGTCGTCGACCCGTGGGCCACTCATTGACGCGGATGATCGAATGCTCGGGTAATGAGGAAAGGCTGTTCCGGGCAAATTATCTTCCGGGGCAAATTACGTCAATCGTTAATTCGTTAATTCGTTAATTTTAATTCGTTAATCTTAATTCGTTAATCTTAATTCGTTAATTTTAATTCGTTAATTTTAATTCGTTAATTTTAATTCGTTAATTTTAATTCGTTAATTTTAATTCGTTAATTTTAATTCGTTAATTTTAATTCGTTAATTCGTTTAATTCGTTAATTTTATATCGGACATTATCCACAAAGTAACGAAATAATTTAATTAAAGATACACGGTAAGAAATAAAATAGCAGATGACTGTCCGAACTAAAAATACAGTAGAACCCCGATTGACCGAGAAGTCCCCGGATAATCAAAAGCCCCGCTGATCCGAACTAGACAGCGAAAGTATATAAGTCAATAATGGCTAATAATACAACTTTATTTTGACCAGTTACGATGACATTTGGTACAACTTGCACTTCATTGTTAAACAGTGTGTACTAGAATGTCAAGATTTGGATATTTTTTTCTCATTAATAGTACTTCAGCACGTCTTTTTTAATTAATCAGTGATTTTCATTCGCTCCGAGTATTAAAAAAAAAAAAAACCTCTAAAAAAGCACTAACAATACAACTTTATTTTTACCAGTTACGATGACATTTGGTACAACTTGCACTTAATTGTTAAATAGTGTGTACTAGAATGTAAAGCTTTGGTTATTTTTTTCTCATTAATAGTACGTAAGCTCGTCTTTTTTCAAATTAATCAGTGACTTTGGTTTGCTCCGAGCATAAAAAAAAAAAAAAAAACCTCGGAATAAGCACGGTTAATTCGCTTCCCGGTTAGTCGGTGTTCTGTGGATGTAATTTCGCGTTTTATTTTTTAGCCTGTCCGTATGAAACCCTTTTTCAATCACTCTTAGCTCTTCAATTCCGCCCCACATGGTTTTTCCTTTCTCGAGGATTGCAGTGTTACCGGCAATCCGATAGTCGCCATTCTCGCCGGTTCTTCTCGTCGTTCTATCTCCGCTAATTCCTTCACACCGTTGTATGCACTTTTCGTTCGCCGCTACAGGCGCACAACGGAAACACCCCGATACTTTATAGCCAAGTTACGAACTCCGATATTGGATCGAAGGAGACCGACAAAAAAAATCCACAAGTTCAAGTAATTCGATGCTCGAATAAGAGACGAAGAGTGCGATAGTTACGTGTAAAACAACGCACCTTATCGAGTTTGCGAAAAAAAACTTTCCCACCTCTCCGGTCTCGTCCTTTGTCACTGCTCGATTTACCACCACCTACGCGGAAGCGTGACAAACCCCAAGGAATAAAGCTGGATTCAACGGACGAGGTAATGCAGGTCACCTAAAAAAAATCAACAAATGTAGAGACTAATTATTTACAGTTATCTAAACTTACAAAAAATCTGTAAAAAAAATTCTCAAAATTAAATATTTTTTTCCAACAATTCAAAGATTAAATGAGGCTGGATTCAATAGTCGAGGTAATGCGGGTCACCTAAAAAACATCAACAAATGTAGAGACTAATATTTACAGTTATCGAAACTTAAAATATTAAAAGTATTAAAATTTAAAAAATCTGTAAAAAAAAAGAAATCCACAAAATTAAATATTTGTTTCCAAGAATTCCTCTGTGGAAGCGTAGTATTGCGTCGTGTTCCACGAGGAACGATCGATAAGAGTCGTGAACGAGACCTTGAGATTTCTCATTGAATTCGAGGAATGAAAAAGAATTTGAGGGTGAAAAATGTACGACGAATTAATGTGTGACGAGATGGAGATAAGTCTGGAGATAAAATCACTGATATGACATAATAATCAATACGAGCATATGGAATCGGCACCTCGAATAATGAGACATAGAGTCAAATTGCACCGCATTACACATCGGTAAAATTATACCGACCTATATCAGGGTAAAACATATGTTATTACATATATGTAATAACATATGTGTATATGTAATATACACATATTATTATCCTATGCGTGCACACTATATTGTATAACGGGGCTTGCCCCGTCAAATAAATAAATAAATAAATAAATAAATAAATAAATAAATAAATAAATAATACTGGTATGATTTTACTACTGAGGGTGTTACGTTTCATATCCGGCAATCCCTCTTGACCCGGAAAAGTCGAGTCCCGATTTCTTCGGTCGCCAAAGCCGTAGAGCAAAGATGGTCTTTTACTCGAGGGACGTTGAAGATGCATCTGTCGGTGCATCGGGTCCGAATGACCATTCCATAGGAAGATATATTGCCGATAGTATCAAGAATTATTGGGGCACACAGTATCAAGCCTCATTCCCCACGGTCGAACTGTGTACTGAAAAAATTAAGGTCGAACGGAAGGACTGTGTTTCCTCGGAAGCAAGAAAAAAATAAGCCAGTTTGTTTGCAGAGCTAAAACAGACAATGAAATCGCAAATTTTCCTGTACTAAATTGCTTTTTGTTGCGACGCAAGATTGTCAAATTTGATGTTATCGGACTTTTTTTCCTGCAGAACAATAATTTGATTTGAGCTTAGGATTAAGGATTTAAGGAGGGAGTTTCGCTGCGCGCTGACTTCGCATAAGTTCGACAACAATAAGAGAAAATTGCAAGTACTTCTTGATGGTGTATAAATCTGAAAAAAATCGTGTATACTAAAGGTACTGAGAAGATTAATTTTGCATAATAATAATAGCAAAATGTTATTAACAAATTCATCAAAAAAAGTTTTGTTTTGCATTTCTATAAAAAGAAGTTTTGTTGCCGGGTAATTTGTTAACCAATTAACTTTTTGATGAATTTGTTAATAACATTTTCCTATTTTTATTATCCAAAATTAATATTCTCAGTACCTTTAGCATACATGATTTTTTTCAGATTTTTACACCATCAAGAAGTACTTGCAATTTTCTCTTATTGTTCTCCTTCCTTAAAAAAATTAAAAAGAAATATAATTGATTCAAGTAAAAGTTGCTTGCGGGCTGCCAATGAAAAAAAAAATGTTGTTTCAATTCTACTTTCAATTCGTACAATTTCATACCGGATTGAAACGATAAAACACTTCACCTTGACTTTCGCCGTCATTGTTTCAATATCGTATGGAATTGTAATTGAGAGTAGAATTGAAACAAACATTTTTTTCCTTGGCAGCCCCCAAGCGAATTTTCTTTCATTGCAGAAACCATCTAAGACACGTTTTTAATTGATTTTTTTCAGAAGTCATTCGCCAACCAATGAAAACTGATTAGAAAGAGGGAGAAGAGAAGAAACCAACGAGATGACGATGAGAATAATTAGGAGCAATTTTCCGAACTATAAGACCGGCGCGTCTGAAACGCTTGACGAAAAATTGGTGAATTTTCGTTATCGCTGTTCCGAGGAGTTTCAGTAAATTTTACCGAGTCGTCGCGAGTCGTCGATTTTATAATCGAGACTCGGCTCGGAGTGATTTGGCCCCGACGAGCGCTGCGATGAATCTGACCGCGAGTGCGACGATCGAAAATCGAAAGAGCAACCGAAGACTCGCAACGGGCACCGGGAAAACAGGAGGAAAAGGCGTCAAAGGAGCGACGATCATTATGTCGTTCACGTGGCCTCGCCCACCAACGAATTTCAATTCACGGTACAACACGCTAGCCTCGCGTGACGAAGCCATTAAATAATAATTAAATAATAGTACGAGTCTTCGTCGACGTGACTGCCGAGTTCGCATTTTCCGGAACTGTTTCGAAACCGTCGAAGTCCCGGAAGTCATTTTCTATGACTCTCTGAAGACGCGTCACGTGCTTCGAAACGTGTTTAATTAATCGAGGTGCGTTTTGTAACATCAAAGGATCAAATTCTTTCGGATGCAAAAGTCGCCGAATTCGTCTTAAGTAGAGGAGGCCGGGGACAAAAGTAACAAAAATCCTTTTTTATTTTTTTTACCAACAAACCCGAGGGTCTAACGCTTCGGCATCCAATGTTGTACCATTAACCTAGTCTTAGGTATTTAGTTAAAAAATGTCAAGGAGAAAGTAGCACGGAATTGCGAACACCGCCCCTTTAAACGCAAACAAAATTCGGTAAGAATTTGGCCCGCGGTGGGGTCAATTGTAACGGGTAGTGGGGTCATTTGTAACATCCTCCTGTACCAATGAAATCCTTCGCCGACCGCTATTAAGAAATAGAACCGGG
>JAPYZC010007098.1:0-10082 GCA_030522665.1 Ichneumoninae sp. A BG-2022a | reverse complement strand
TTTTTTATAGAACAAAAATCAACGATTACTTAAAAATCTGAAAAAATTCATACGTATTGAGAAAAATAAACGAATCATTTTCATTAAAAAAAAAGTTTTTTTGCCGGGTAATTAGTTAACCAATTAATTTTTTGTTGAATTTGTTAATAACAGTTTGCAATTATTATTATGCAAAATGAATCTTCTCAGTACCTTTAGCATACATGATTTTTTTCAGATTTTTACACCATCAAGAAGTACTTGCAATTTTCTCTTATTATTGTCGAACTTATGCGAAGTCAGCGCGCAGCGAGAATCCCTCCTTAATACTACGTTTCATTTGTCGCGTCTCCATCTTTTCCCGATCACCTTGTAAAATCATTCGCTATTTAGTGTAATCTCGAACTCCGTACCGCGATTCGATTTCCGAACGGCGATGAATAATTCAATTGGAAGTTTGTCAAGGCGCGACAAGGGATGCTAGTGCGACTTCTTAATTATCGGGGCATTCGGCAACAGTAGGAGATAATCTAATTAAGTTACTCTCTCGCCCGCCCTCCTCGACTCCTCGTTTCCACTGTCATCCCTTCGCACTTACCGGCCGGCGAAGACTTGAAGTGAGAGCCGAACAATCCCTATCTTCACTTGGTTGCTCTTGCACGAAAGTCATAAATTTTCGTCGGCTCCTAGCCGACCAGTCTTGCACGTTTCGCACGACGAAAGTCGTACATGTAACTCCCTCGACCACACTCAGGATTATACTACAGTTCGATGCCTCGGGCTTTCTACTCTCTCTCCGTTCTCCGCCTCGCAACCACTCCGGATAAGTTCGAGCTTCGAGCTATTCGACCAATTGCATCCCGGTCGATTAAACTCTTCTTCCAACTTATCCTCATTCTCTTCTACCTGCAATTCCTCTCTCATTTACTCCTTCCCTCCTCACCTCCCCGCCCGAGCTCCTTAAGAAGGTGGACGAACCAGTTCCTTCGACCTCTCGTAACTTTCCAATCGCCATTAAATAGAACGAATAAAAAAACGTTGCAAAAGTTATAATGGGTCATTAATATTTTTTATCTTTTGTAAAAAAAAATTAAACAAGAAGAAAAAAGTCGTTGACGTTTGTCCATCACGAATTTTTGTCAAATGTAGACTGAGAGAAGCATATAGTAACAACTACCGATCATCTGAGCAAAATGACACTATAAAAAAATCTCTGTTTGAAAATACATAAATGTATATGAAGTTTTATGCATATACGGTATATAAAATTTTATTGACAAGTATGTAAGAATATTGCGTTACCGGTGTATTAAAAACAATATTATTTGTATAATATTGGTAATAATTACACAATTTTCATATACGGATGTCTTAATTTTCAATGCCATCACCGGTAATTTTAATATACAGGTATTGCATTTGAGATTAAATTACTGCAATTCAAATACAATGTATACGAATTCTAATTTCATATACCGAGTTTGTATATTTCATACAACTTTGTATATTAACCGTGTTCTAAATTTCATAACATTTTTTTACAGTGTACCATAGCACATAGTAGTAGGGCACTAGAGCGCCACCTATATCGGAAAGTTTCAGATTTTCCAAGAATTTTTACTATAACATCTACGAAAAATTCTTATAAATCGGTACTTCATACCGTAGGTGGCGCCCTAGTTCCTGCGAGCTATGATAATATCTCCCAAGCGATATAGTGATATTTAGCAGATCCTTCTCTCAGTGTACAAACGCTTTTTTTACCAGCCTTTTTTACCAGGCTTTTTTTATAAACATTTATTTTTTCCATCGACGATAGAGTCCGCCATGAGTTCGAACTGCAGTTAAAAATAAAAACTAAGAGAACAAAAAAAATTAGCGGAATATGCAACGAGAGATTCGCGAGGGAAAAAAATGGGACCGAAAATCCCCAGCGGCGTTCGAGCGTTAAATGAGTAAGCTAGTTGGAGATCTCGCGAGGATGGTACAGATAGAGGCTGGAACTTCCGCGTACTCAACGACCAATAAGAGATCGTATCCGGTCTGGCTTAACCCCTCGAGTGGATATCGATCGATAATTTAATGAGATTCCCTTGCCGCCGGGCTTCGATCGGTAATTGCTTTGGAATCCAGTCGAATCAACAGATAAGCTTCGGAGAGGAAACGAAGATATTCAACGGGCCGATGGTTGCGAAAGCGAGTCAGGCACTTCCGTTCGTAATAAGCCTGTGTGGTTCGTCGACGAGACCGGGCTACATGACTTTTCTACGATGCCCCAGGGAATAAGAGGCGGGATGGGAAAGCAGATTTAAAAAAAAATTTAAAGGTCACCGGAAGCGCAGCGACGATACTAAACACAGGTATATCGCTCACCCGAGTGACTTAAGGTAGTACTAGCACAATGACTGACGCCGCCTAAGTTCGAGAGAAAAAAGCCAAAGATTACAAACACTTCTCGATGAGAAAAAAATCAGAAAAAATTCTAGCATATAAAAGGTGCTGAAAAGATTGTTTGTGCATAATAATAATTTTAGAATGTCCATAACAAATTACTGAAAAAAAAATTGTGCAACAATTACCCGGCAATCAAATTTTTTTTATTACGAAAATGATTTGTTAATTTTTCTGAATACGTATGAATTAACATGAAGGAAACGAATAACATTTTGGGATCATTATTATGGACGAACAATCTTATCAGCATCTTCCATAAGCTTGATTTTTTTCAGATTTTTATCCGTTCGAGAAGTGTTTGTAATTCTCTTTTATTCCTCTCAAACTTAGGCGACGTCAGTCATTGCGCTAGTACTACCTTAATCTCATCGCGTCTAGTGGATCCATAGAGGTTCTACTATCTTGACAAAGACCCTTGAAATATGCATAATGAAGCACCGCTCGGAGCCGAAGTGAACAAATATTAATCGATAAGCTTTAATCTTGAGACGAGAGGCTGTTAAAAAAGGGCACTTAATTATACGATTTTTTTTTTTTTTTGTTAATGTGGTATACACTGAAAAAAAATTCGCTCACGGGCTGCCGAAGAAAAAAATGTTTGTTTAAATTCTACTTTGAATCCTTACAATTCCATATGATATTGAAACAACAACAGCAAGACTGTCAAGGTGACATGTTATCGTTTCAATCCGGTATGAAATTGTACGAATTCGGAATAGAATTGAAAGAACGTTTTTACTTCTTTGGCAGCCCGCAAGCAAATTTTACTTGACTCCTAGGGGAGAATGGGGCAGAGGGGGGGGGGGGGGTGCTGAGAATTAAAGACCGACGGTTCAGCCCGGAGCTATGGATCGATTGTTCACTGACAACAACAAAAAATTTTATATAAAAAAAATAACCCGAAAATTAGAGAAAGATTGCTCCTCGGAGCTAAATGGTGAACGCTGAGACATCGGTTTGATAAAAAAAAGAATTTAATAGCGATTTATTTTCTTCGGTATTTAACTCCCATTTGCCCCTAAAGTGTTTACGAGGAGTCTCTCGTGCAGGTACCGGTGGGAATCCTCTATTTTTATTAAAACCGATCGCGAAGCTTTCCGCACTCTTGCCTCGGTGCTTTCATCGCTGCACGGTTGGTTAGACTCGATCACACGTACAGTGTGGAAATATATACGTAGGAAAGTTGCGAGGAAAGCGAGCAGAGGAGAGGCGAGCGTTGTAGTACGTGGAACGAAAGCGAAGTTCCGTGCATAAATTGCGGCGCCAGGGCAGGGATAAGAGAGCTCTGCCGAGAGGCTGCCGGAGGGCCACAGGGGCAAAGAGGCCGGGAGGAAGGCGAGCGAGAGGTAGGTGCACGAGCGACGTTTATCGGGGCGGGGGCCAACGCAGCCCTCCACCTCTGGAACGGAGGGGTAAGCGTTTCTTAATGCGTCATTACGAGGGTTGTTTTATGGGGCCACGCTTTCTCGTTCGTGGTGTGTGAATTACAATCGCTCCCGGGCAAAGCCTTTCGAACACCATACACCAACTATAAATGTATTTTATGGTATAACGGGTAAATTTACACATTTTCGCAGCGTACAAGAGAGTCGTTTGGTCGTTTAGTCATTTTTTAAAAAAGTGTTTATCTAACGTGGATAAAGAATAGAAATTTCGAAAACAAAAGCACACTTTGCACTTTGTGTTCCGGATTCGTTTTTCTTCGTTGGCAGCGACCTCTAAAAAAGGCAAAATCTATAACTCATCAAACCACAAAAAATCAAATCGGATTTTTTATTTTTCTTTGCTTTTTTTTTTAGAAAATATTGTTTTCTTTAAATTAATGCGAAAAAATGTCGAACACCATACACCAACTATAAATGTATTTTACGGTATAACGGATAAACTTACACGTTTTCGTAGCGTACGAGAGAGTCGTTTGGTCGTTTAGTCATTTTTTTATAGTGTTTATCTAACGTGGATAAAGAATAGAAATTTCGAAAACAAAAGCACACTTTGCACTTTGTGTTCCGGATTCGTTTTTCTTCGTTGGAAGCGACCTCTAAAAAAGGCAAAATCTATAACTCATCAAACCACAAAAAATCAAATCGGATTTTTTATTTTTCTTTGCTTTTTTTTGCACTTTGTGTTCCACATTCGTTTTTCTCCGATGGGAGCGTTCTCTAAAAAAAGGCAAAATCTATAATCTAAGATCAGTCCACAAAAAACAAATCGGATCTTGTATTTTACTTTGTTTTTTTTTAATCGAATGCATTATTCTTTTGCAGAGCTGGCGGTGGAAGCATGCTCGGCGACGTCAACATCTCGGCGATCCTGGATTCCTTCTCCGTCAGTTATGATAAAAGAGTAAGACCGAACTACGGAGGTGAGTACCAGATTCGATTTTTTATATAAAAATTGATATATATTTTTTTATTCACGTGCGTCACGTTTATGGAATTCATTCCTCGTTCGACAATAAAAATCTCGCGACTGGGGCTTGCCTACATCTTCGAATTACACGCTTCCATGCGTTCGTTTGTGTCCCAGTTAGCAATCGGCTCACTCGTACGATGTTGAAATTAATTTGTCGCAGCGACTTGTGGAACTTTTGTATTCAAAGATCTACCCAAACCCCGGCCACCCATAGAATTATATCATCAGTCACATTAATAGAAAATAAAAAAACATTATCAACAGGCAGATAGTACGATCGCCGTGCTCCGACAAAGCGAATACACGAATTACCGATTAATTTCTTTTTTAACATTATTACCATTATATCTTTTTTCTAATCGATACGATTGATATATTATCAAAGCATCACTTTACATCAAGGTGTGATATATTGATTACAAATTTTTTTATAATTCTAAAGAAAATTCAAAAAAATCACTAGTTACCGTCAATGTCTCGCTTGGTCGGATTACACGCTCGACGTTCCATAGAATACGACAAGAAGAATAATGGCATGTCATCGGGAAAAAAAAGAGTGAAATGTAAGCGAGTGATGAACGAAAGAATGAGTGATTGGATTTTTTTTTAATATTCAATGTGCCGCTGAACCCCGAAAGATTGAGCAAAAAACTCCAAGAGCGTACAACCAAGGAAAACAGTGCGGGAAACACAGCGTATATGTGCTCAGCCGCAAGAATAAACAATATTCAATCGAAGCAATATTTATTCGTGCGACTGAGCACGTACGCTTGATTTCAAGCATTCTCTTCGCTGGGTGTACCGAGTGTGTCGTAGCGCTGAGTGTAGGGCGACAGAAAGAGAGAGAGTCGCAAAGTGAGTGGTGCTGAGAACTGCCGCAACCGCCGAAGCTGCCAAAAAATAAATATACGAATGATTAAATAAATATAATAAATCAACTATAAATATGGAGTCTCTCGCGCGCACCCCCGGATTCGCATAGCCAACTTTTCGGTACTTATTCGCCATTTTTTTTCCTTTTTATTTTTAACTTCCGGTCGTCCACGCCGTAAAGCCGCGACGGAAATACCGAAGCATTCGGATTCGAAGCAATCTTCTTTAAGAGTTTACGAGGCTACAGGTATAATGTAGGGGGACAAATATATATATATATATAGATACATCTCTCCATAATATATATGTATAGGGTAGAGCGGGGCAAAATGAGGCAACGGGGCAAAAGGGGGTTTTTGGGCAAAACGTCATTTTCCAATAATTTTTGGATGTCGGAATTCACCCTATCGGATACATCAGGCTTTTCTGCCCAGTTTTGCCACCTTGTCCGATCCAAAAATTATTGGGAAATTTAGTTTTGCCCAAAAACCCCGTTTTGCCCCGTTGCCCCATTTTGCCCCGCTCTACCCTATATATACAGAAATATTGAGAAAAGATATTGGAGAGCAGAAGAGGAGAGCTGGAAGAGGGATGAAGTGGAAAGGTGAGATGAGGAAAAGGCGGGGTGAGGCGAGGGCAAGCCAACGAGGCGGGGTTGAGAGAATGGATGCCCCGGGAAATACTTTTGACGCCGTTTACTGTCTTCCTTTATATTTTATCTCTGTGCTTTTCTCCCTTTCGTCACAGGCGAATACAGAGAAATATTCGAGACAATGGAAAAGGGGCGAGGGGGTGAGCCGAGGGAGGACCGGGGGGGGGGGGCAAACAGAACAGTCACATTGATATCCGTGAAGCGACGACGAGACTCTCTCAACTCACTGAACGAGGACTCGGCTATGAGATGGGGGGAAAGGGGTGAGGACCCTTCCCGTTTTGATTCTCCCGAGTCAAGCGAGCTTAGAACTGCCCCAGTACACTCTCCCCCCTCCCCTCACCCTCCGCCCCCTATATAAATACACATACATATTGAAATGTATGTGGGTTCGCTTATACCGCTCACGAACGTTTACCTTGCACTTGCATTAATTGCTGCTCAAGTATAAATATACATCCCTTCCAGCGCACCAAGCCTGCTTGCATCGAGCCAATTTCAACCCTTCCCAGAATAACAGTGGCCTAACTTGCCCCTTCCGGTTTGACTAATTTTATTGGGTCGAAAGCTGAGGGACATTCTTTTTATTAAAAATGTTGATCCTTCGTTCAAGGGTCCGTTATGTCATTAGTGCAAGTGGTCCTTTTCAACTTTTTTGCGGTTCATTAAATATCCCTCATTAAATCAATACAATTTATCAATATACTCAATATCTTCAATAATCAATACAATCGGTTGAAAAAAAAGCATTTTTTGTTTGTTTTAAAAAAATGTTTATCTTGCTATTTTCTTTAGTAATGCAAATTACCAAACTGTACTAAGCTATTTTGATTTTGTACGGATATTTACTGTCCTAGTGCAAGAGTATTTATCTCTAATTAGTTGCGAGAGCGCTTCTTCCTTCGCGGCGACTTCTTCGCTTCCCCGGTGTCCGTCGAATAATGGGAGCGTTCAGGGACGTCGATCCGAGTGATCGATACAAGCGTTCTACGTCGTGGGACGTAGGTTAATGATCCGACAGCGATCGAACCCCTCGGGCAAAAATCCATCGGAGACACACTGACCCGCACACGCAGCAGCGACGCCGAGACAGAGAGGATAGGGAGAGTCCTCCGGAGGCAAATTTTCGGGACATCTCGGGCTGGGCGGGGCTCGCCGTTCGGTAAAACTCGGATCGATGTGGGGATGCTCGTTGCCACGGGTTACCGTTAACAGCATCCCCCTCGTCCTGGTCCAACCGACCCCACTGCCCCGATGCTGCCCTTTAACTCTGGGAGACTTCCACACAGTTCACCAACGCTCTCTGCTGGCAAGTCAAGGCCTTGGAAATATCCTCGCTCATACATATCCTTACGGTCCGTCGATACGAGCCGAACGATGATCGACATCCTGTATGTCGATTTTATGAGACTCCCGTTTTTTTCAATTTTTTTTTCCTTTTTCTTTTTATGGATCCTGTCGATGTCGCGGCTCATTAGTCTCCGATGAACCTCGTGTGAGCAAAACTAAGCCGAAATTGCGCGCAAAGAGAATTTTAATTGTTTTGTCACTTTGAAGCGTCACGGTGTGTCTCTTTGATCTCCGCACCGTATCGAGGCCTTTGAACAGCTCGGCGAAACATTAACAGCCTCGCGTACCTTTTTTTTTCAAATTTTGGAAACATTTTTTTTAAACAACTTTTTCGAGCATCGATCTTACCGAAAATACTGAGAAAGCAATGAAGACGCGGTTTGCGAATGCAAATCTAGAATATTTATGATACCGATTCTTTTTTAGTTGACTTTGACTGGATCGTATGTTTTTTTTCTCAAATTTTCCAACATTTTCTTTTTACAAATTTTTCGAGGATCGATCGTACCGAAAATACTGAGAAAGCAATGAGGACGCGGTTTGCGAATATAAATTTAGAATATTTATTATACCGATTCTTTTTTAGTTGACTTTGACTGCATTGTACCTTTTTTTCTCAAATTTCCGAACATTTTTCTTTTTACGATTTTTCGAGGGTCGATCGTACCGAAAATACCGAGACAGAAATGAGGACGCGGTTTGCGTATATAAATATAGCATATTTATGATACCGATTATTTTTTAGTTGACTTTGACTGGATCGTAGCTTTTTCTCAAATTTTCGAACATTTTTTTGTTTACAATTTGTTCGACGCTCGATCGTACCGAAAATACCGAGACAGAAATGAGGACGCGATTTGCGAATATAAATCCAGAATATTTATGATACCGATATTTTTTTTTAGACTTTGACTGGATTCATAAATCTCCCTGCATCCGCTTCCGGGATATTCGAAGTAGCCTGCTGAATTAAAAAATAAAAATAAAAATCACGACCCTTTTCTCGATCCGAGTTTCCGGCAGGGGCAAAAGCGATTCCCTGTCGCTGTCCGCCTTTTGGATACCGTTTGTCCTCTTGTACGACGAAATTCACGTTTTCCGGTCACGATCTCGAAGGAGCCACGGCGAACACTGCCTCTCCTCTTCTTGGTCCCCCTCCCTCCCTCCACCCCCCCCCCCCATCCTCCCATGCCGGTCCATTTTGCCCGTCTCGTCCTCGGCTTTTCCTACGAACGCCCGCGTGACCTCGCCTTCTATATCTCCTTCTTCTTCCTTGCTTTTTAACTCGGTTTTCATTCCTCCCTCAGCATGGCGTTCTCGCCTTTTTTTCTGACCGTGCAGGACGAGCCGCCTTCCAACCCTCCGTTCGCCGAACGTGACTCGCCCTTTCCCACCCCCTCCCTACCTCCCGAACACTCCTCCCTTTTTCGGTTTTTCTTTTTCGTCGCTGCCAATACCGAAAGACGTGTTCCGGATTCTCGACAAAAACCGGACTGTTCCTTCCGCTTTCGCTATCGCAAAACCCCCGTCGGCGCGGGATTTCTTCTCGACGAGATTCACAATTCAAACGCTAACGAAGGAACCGTGCGGGAGTTGAATGAAACGAAAATTTCACGACAATCGAATGAAGACCGTGAATAAATAATGAATTTGAATGGACCATTAATTTAGATCTCTTTCGGGAGCGATTGGGGAGGAGGCCGGAAGTTATTTTTTATTTTTTGCAAGAGATCCGGCGAATGTATAATAGATTAAACATCGTTGAAAAATAGAATATCGAATGTTACGCCGGAGTCTCTCGGAAGGGATTAATTCAATCGCGGATGGTTGAAACAGAACCGACTGGGGATTCAGGACATCGCGTGCCGCTGCGAGAGACCGATAAGTAGATAAAGGCGGAACGACGGGAATTGGTCAGACAAAACGAGTTGCGGTGACGGAAAAAAAAAGATAGAACGGTTCGAAGCGTCAACGCGTTTATCGCGCTAGGGCCAAAGTGATAGAACGATCGTGCAGATCGGCATTCGTGATAGGTAGGCGATCGCGATGACAGAATAAATATGCCTGACGATAGCTAACACCGGGAATACGGGCAATATATAATTCATCAAGCGTTTAAGTGGGTGTCGAGGGGGAGCGACGGAAATCGCGTTAAAGCGTTTGCCAAGTAAGACAGGTACAACAAAAAAAGATTCGATCATTTAAGGAGGGTGTCTCGCTGCGCGCTGCCTTCGCAGAAGTTCGACAATAATAAGAAAAAATTGCAAGTACTTCTTGATGGTGTAGAAATCTGAAAAAAATCATGTATACTAAAGGTACTGAGAAGATTAATTTTGCATAATAATAATTGCGAAATGTT
>JAPYZC010007097.1:0-13396 GCA_030522665.1 Ichneumoninae sp. A BG-2022a | reverse complement strand
TTAGTATACATGATTTTTTTCAGATTTTCACACCATCAAGAAGTACTTGCAATTTTCTCTTATTGTTGTCGAACTTATGCGAAGTCAGCGCGCAACGAGACGCCCTCCTTAAGTAAATATTTATTAAAAACAAATAAATATTTTACTTAAACCAAATAAACGGTGGCCGTCAAATAAATTATTTTTCCGGGTATGCCCGGAAAGGGAGTTGAGAGGTCGATTATCGTTTTTAGGGTCTGCCTGTTCCCGACGACGTCGGCGATATCCGACGATCGAGCGCGATTACCGAGCTTCCATTGAATCGTCGTAGAACCTTGAATGGATTGCAACGAAAACCGCGGGGGCTCGCCACACTGCTCGCTACACTGCACGTCGGAGTCCGCTGCACGAAGGGTCGGGAATTTATATGGAAGAGGGCGGTGAAAAGGGTGGGAATGCATACAGAAGAGAGCAGAGATATCCGTCACATATTACGCGATGGTAACTCGATATTTCATTCATCCCAGGGTCCTTCGGTGAACTTCCGGGCGGGTTTGTTGCAGAGCCGCTCGGCACATCGTGACCGGCCGAACTTGTGTATGGAGTACATTACGAGTGGCTTCGTGAAAGCCCCCGTCCAACCCTCTCCCATCCAGTCTCGCTGCGCCACACACGACCAGAAACTCCATGGACGACGAATTTTCAAATGCATCCAGCCTCGCAAATGGTAATCCCTCTCGCGTCCATTCAACGCCGAAAAATATTTCCGAATAAATATTTTTCGACGATAACCATTCGCCCGAAAAAAAAAGAATTTAAAACGCCGCGGGCAGAGTATTACAAAACTATTTCGCTTTCATGTTTATTTAAGGGATAAGCAAACCAGTCGAATCGTATTTCATTCGATGTAGGGTAGAGCGGGGCAAAATGGGGCAACGGGGCAAAACAGGGTTTTGGGCAAAACGTCATGTTCCAATAATTTCTGGATGCCCGAATTCGCCTTATTGGATACATTAGGCTTTTCAGACCAGTTTTTTGCCACCTTGTCCGATCTAAAAATGATTGGAAAATTTAGTTTTGCCCAAAAACCCCGTTTTGCTCCGTTGCCCTATTTTGCCCGCTCTCCCCTATTTGTGTGCACATATATAGGGGAGAGCGGGGCAAAATGGGGCGTTGGGGCAGAACGGGGCAAAAAATCGAGATGTAGCGATGGGGCAAAATGGGGTGAATCAATTTCACGTATCGATGGAGTAAAACGGGCAGTCTGACAGACAGACAGAAAGGTTTTTCTGGGCGATGGTAATTACGATCTACGAAACCAAGCCAATATTTCAAAAAAATGAAAACTGCCCCGTTTTGCCCCGCGTGATTTTTTTTCCGGAATGTAAAAAATGGCCGCACAGTTTTGATTGTGTAGTCTAACATAATAAATTGATGTCATGTATATAGCTGCAACGGCGATGTTTGCTTAGTTGGCCCGTTTTGCCCCGCCCTCCCCTACATATATTTTTTCAACTTTCCTTTTTCCCTCATCGGTCTTTTTTTTCCTTTGGTTGCCGGAGAGCCGGGAAAAAGCTCGCGGTTGCTGGAAAGCTCCAAGTAATTTCCGGTTGCATCGGGTATATGTTGATGGCTTTTCTCCGCCGCCGCTGCCCTATCGCTCATATCACTCGTGTAATACCGTGCTCTTTTTTTTCTTTTTTTTACCTATCGCTCCCCGTCCGTCGAAGTCTATCTCGACCCGAGCCCTTATGTCCGTATCGCTACGGTTCCTTCGTCAACGCGCGGAACGAGGAAGTACACGGTCATGACTTTGGCTCCGTTTCTTCGCCGACCCTCCGGCGGCGTTTTTCCCCCGGTCCGTTTACCGCTGTACTCGGTACAGTTCGTTGTTATGCGCCGCATGATTGGCTGTGGGACCCCCGAGAACGTTTCGGGAGTTATTGCTCCCAGGACGGACCGAGGGAGAAACACCCTCGCCACCTTCGACCCGATAAGGGCTCGTCTTCGGCTTCCTTCTCCGACTACCCGGGCAGTAAAACCTCACCGTGTCCCGGACCGACAGTCCTTCGATTCTCAATGCTCCTTTTTTTTATCGTGTTCTACATATGGGAGATTCCACGTCAAGGCGAATGGTAGATCGAGCTCAAAGCTTGTCATGTTGTAGTACTATATAGGATGAGTAGATGGAATTTTTTTCGGATTTTTATCAAGTTAGATCATTCAAGCGTTAAAATAAAAAATTATTATATTTCTGAACATTTTGGTCGTAGAAAAAAAGGTGCTATTTTTGATGAGGTATCTTTGTAAATTTTTTCAAATTTGTAGCACAGAAAATTCTTTTTTTTTTTTAGTTTTCAACAAGCGCGACTGTTTAGTGCTTAAAACTTCGCGCAATGTTCATTTGTTGGTGTGAAACGACGTGTAAAAATTTCAATATGCGTTGGGATTCCGCTCGATTTCCGCAGGCGTTTACACATTTTTTTAATATGAATGTGTCCTGTAAAAAAAGATTGTTGGACGCCTGCGGAAATTGAACGCAATCGCAACGCATTTACAAATTTATAAATGTTCTTTCACACTAATAAAAGATTTTACAAAATTTTAAGTAAAGTGGAGTCGTACTTGCTAAAAAAATAAAAAAAAGAATTTACTGATTTTTTTTTTCAATTTCTCGTAATTGGAAAATTTTTGAAAAAATGTACACAGACAGTTCCCCGAAAACAGCATCTTTTTTTATACCCAAAGTTTTTCCGTACGACCCAAAGTTTCGGATATAATAATTTTTAACATTAACCCTCCAATCCGCTAACCCAAAAGCGATAGCCGACAAAAAATCTAAAAAATTGTAATTCCTCACTCTATACAGTACAAAAAAATCACGAACTTTCATCTCGCGGATCTGAGCGACTCAGGTTTTTGGGCCGTTGGACTTGACGTCGAATGCCCCATATACTTTTCTCCGCCCGAGACTCGCATCTCGACGATTGATAGAAACTCACCCGTTTCTTTCGTTGTCTTTTCTTCTCCTCATTCGTCGCCCATCCCCTTGCTCGTTGCGTCGCGCCATCGGGCGAGAATTTTATCAAACCGTGCAAGGCCGCGATCGATAATTGATTTATTTTCCGGAGATCCTCGAGGCGGGGCTCGGCGAGGGTGAGAGGAAGATAATTTTATGGTAAGATCATTTGCCGGGCTGAAAACTCGCGGTGTTTGCAAAGTATTTTATCCCAGCTGATTCTTATTCCTTTCTTCGTTCCTCGTTCTCCTCCTTCCTCCGCTTCTTCGGTTGAATTATGAAAGCGGCCGAGCGTCCTCCTCGCTCTCGGGGGGTTTCCCTCCTCACGGTCGCGCGATAGCGACGATACCACGGGAAAAGAGCTGAGCGGGCGGTTTTTTTCCCTCGAGCTGGAGAAGATAGCCGTCGCCGACAGAAGCTGCACGAGCCGGAGAGGGCATTTGCACGTGCAAATCACCCCATAAAATTTTGTTGGTACTCTGCAGATGGCACACCGGCGCGTTCGTATCAGCCGCCCTCCATCATCCCACCTAACTCTGCCCTCAAGTACTTCGCTCTTTCCCCCCCCACGCAGCGACGAAAAACTTTTAATATTTTTCACCACTCACGCAACGCGAATGTGTCGACTTGCAGATTTTTTTGTCTCTCGGCCTTTCCTCTTTCGAAGTATATTTTTTTTCGGACTTAGAAACTTTTTTTTTGCGACGGGAGCGAAGGAGTCAAGCGCGGAAGGCTACGAGCGCCCGGCGGACCGACCTCTTCGACGGGGCGGCGTTTTGCCAAAAATCAATAGTTTTAGGGTTGTTTGTAGTGAAATCGAAACGCCGGAATGTGGACCACTTGTCTATCGTGGTCCGGCGTCGATACGAGGTGCCTCGTAGAGCGTAGGCTGCTTGGGAATTTACTCGAGAATGGCGAATCGTTAGACCGCGAGAAAATTTAGTAAAATCGATAGAATTTTTTTTTTTCTTTGCTATTGTCGCGATAAAATATTTCTTTCGCACGTTGATGTGACTTGACGAGAGATGAACTAGACAATTTTTCAAATAAAATTATCATTGATTTTATTAATTTTCCTGTCGGTGTAAAAAAAAATTGAGATCTTCTTAAAGCGGGTCGGGTCGATGCTGTTTCACGGTCCACCAGTTGAACCGACGAAGTTTTATTTAATTAAAAATAAAAACTCACCTCTGTGCCTGCTAGTCTGTTTGTCGAACATCAGCATGGCGTCCTCGATCTGCAACAAAAAAAAGATCGAAGTTATTTTCCGACAAGCGACCGCCGATTCGATCATAGAAGCAATTACAGGCGCGATAGGGACACTCGACGAGAAGGAATAATTGTATCAAGAGTGAACGGAACGGGGTGAAAAAAGGGAGAAAAAAAAAGAACGTAGATACTTCAGCGTCGCCGGTCGAGGGTGGGTTGTTTATACTCGAGCTCGTAAAGCACAGCTGGTACAGTCAAGATTTACGGACGGTGCTCGCTCGCCCCGAGAAAGTCGATTTTTCCCTCGGCCGTCGGAGGGAAAACGTCCGCGCACATCGGATCCGAGGGGAAAAAAACATAGCGCTCACGCGCGGAGAGGGATGCTGCGCTTGAGCTGGAAACGTCCTCGAGATGTCGCGCTACAATCCTCCGCTCGGGAGTTCGACTCCGCACGATGAAAGCTCCGACCTTTTATTTTTTTTCTTCCTTCCTTTACGATCGTTTTCGAGCTGTGAAAACGTCGTGAAACGCTCTCGAGCGAGAGACGACGCACCGTCCAACGTAAACGGGTTCGAGAGGATCTCGAGAAGGGAAAACGCTTCCGGCTTTTCCCGGAGTCTTCGGGGGTTCAACGGATCGAGTGGCAAGGACATTTGAGGAGAGAATTCGCCCACCGCTTTACGGCTGAGCTTTCGCTTGTTTCCCCTTTCCAACCCCTCAACCTACCTCCCCCCTCCCCTCGGAACCTCGTAGGGGAGACCGGGGCAAAACGGCCGCTTCGACTCAAAGTAGGTATTGAGGCCAAAACGGGTGCCGTCTTAACTTTCTTATAAACGACTTATTCAGTTTTCTGACGTCCCTTACGTAAGGGAAAGGGCGGGAAATAAATCAAATTCTTCACGAGGGAAATATATATAAATAGGGAGGATGGGGCAAAACGGGCACCAAGACTAAAAATTCTAAATTTGCCTTAATTTATTGTTTTCGATATGCCGACGTTTTTTTTAAATAAATAATAACACAAGAGACCGGAGAAATAAGCGAAAATTGGGAACGATTTTTTTATTGTTGTATCCAATCGGTAACGCAGAATGCGGATTTCACTCCGAGTAAGAATACTCGGAGGAATACTGATTGGGGGCAAAAATGGCACATTCTTAACTTTCTTATAAACGACTTATTTCAGTCTTATGACATTCATTTATATATAAATATATATACATATACAAATAGGGAGGATGGGGGCAAAACGGGCACCAAGGCTAAAAATGACAAATTTGCCTTAATTTATTATCCCTGATACGCCGACGTCATTTTTCTCAATAATAACACAAAAAAAACGGAAAATAAACGAAAATTGGAAACAATTTTTATTGTTGTATCTAATCGGTATCGCAGAAATTGCATGTCTCTCAGTTTTCTCTTCGCTCATATATATCTATGGTAAAATGATTATGTATAATTTAAAAAATCATTAACATTTTGGCTCATTTTCCGTACTTTACTTGTCGGCAAGTCATAAAACTGAAATAAATCGTTTACAAGAAAGTTAAGACGGAAAGTTTGAGTCCGTTTTGCCCCGAATGCATTTTAGTCGAGGTGTCCGTTTTGCCCCGTTCTCCCCTACACGTGAAACGGCACAAGAGCATAACAAGAGGAAGCATCGTCGCACCCGCTATCTCGCCGTTTCTCCCGTCCTCGAAGCGTGCCCCGTCAGCGAGAGTAAGGGGGGGGGGGGGGGGGGGGGGAATCCCCACGAGAATCGAGAGCTATTTGCGACTGCCAGCGTAAATTTCCCGAAAGCTCGGAGGGAAACGCAAGCGGAGGCGAGGGAGAGCGACAGGCTGCAGCTCGTGCACTGTTTGCAAGTCCTCCCCCAGGAAGTCTTGTTTGGATATCGTTAACGGTACTCGCTTCTGAGCGAGAAAACCTCCCTCCCACTTTCCCACCGGTTACATCCCGATGAATCTTCCGACGTTGCGAAAATCCGAGCTCCGCACTTGTAAAGCGCGCGATTAATGGGGGATCGACTGCTTTGAAGGCATCGCTGGGCTTGTTGCGGTCGGTTGCAGCTGATCAAAAAAAGCCGAAGCGATGCGGATAGGCGGACGGGGGAGAGCGGGGCAAAACGGGACAGCGGCGGTAAAGCTCAATTTTCCAATAATTTTTGGATGTCCCACTTTGTCCCAACGATGAATCGGTATTTTCAAGACCGTTTTGCCCCACTTACCATCAACGCCACCATCTAAATGTTATTGGAAAATTGCGTTTTGTCCCACTGTCCCATTTTGACCCGCTATCCCCTGAGAGAGGCGTGTATTTGAACCTCTTCATGAGAGAGTAAAAATCGAAATCCGTCTAAATTTGTTGTTGACGGAACTGACATTTTTTAATACATTAATGACAGTGAATTTTCGAGGTTTCAAAATTCTGAGCTCTAAACATCGAAAGCGCGCCATCAATAAGAGATCGAAGCCTTTGAAGAGACATAATTGCATTTGATAAAAAAAATAATAATCATAGGAGGCGTACATTTTCATACATACTGGTACGAAAGTTTTATTGCATGAACTGGTGTATTAAATGCCATGCACAGTTGTGATACAAAATATGTGAGTATGTTAAAAACTTTATAAATACTTTACTTTAATATCACTCTAAAAGTCCATTAATTTTTCAAATTGTACATTAAATTGTACCAGTTGTGGCATAAAAACTTTCATATTATTATTGTATTAAATTCCCAATTTTTAACAACAGTGTAGTTACAATTTTTATACAGCGATGAGAGACTAAAAAATCAAACTCTGTACTAAATTTCTCCAGAACTGTAATTTTTAATGGTGGTGAATTTTCGATAGGCCATTGCTCGCAGGCCAAAAACGTCAACCAATTCTTTCCAAAGTCGTTCCAACCCTGACATTTATTTGCATTCCCATTGGTCGCGGAGACAATTTTTGCAGCTGTAAATCCCCACTGCGGCTTTCCCGGCGTAAAAGGATGTGGAAAAAAGGAGAAAAAAATAAAACAAAAATACGTAACACAGAGGTGGTAGAACAGTGACGAGCGGCGAGCTTTTAATGAAAACAGAAGAGGCGTCAGAGCGTGAGATAAGGCAGAGAGGAAACCATATTCCTTGAGCTTTCTGGATCCTTGTCTCGTGCTTTGCTATCCGGCGAGAGTATGCCCTTTCATTATTCTTCGTATTATATCTTTGGTGCCATTTCCTCGTTCAACCCCCTCCCCCCATTTTTTCTGCCCCCCCTTTCCCTGCCACACTTTCTCAGACCAGCTTTTACCGTACATCTCGAGCAGTTAAATCAAAGTCTGAGCTTTTTGTTTGATGCGCCCGCTCTCGTTTCTATCCCACGAGGCACGACGGGGAGGGGGAGGGTCGGTAAAACGAGGGAGGGATGAAGAGAGAGAGAGAGAGCTTACCGGGTTCGAGTTCCGAGTCGCGAGCGGTGGAGCGAACGACGGGGTGGTTTTACAGGGCGCGGGGGTGAACAAGGGCTCAGACCGGCACGGCTGGTTCCCGCGATGAAATGGCCTTCTGGCAGGCGAAAGCAACTCGCAAGCTCCTTTTCTATACGTCGATTTTTTTTTTTTTTTTTTTTTTCTTGCCGAGATAACGCTCGAGTCGAATTGCACGAGGCGCACGTTCTCTTCATTCCATTTTTCTTTTTTTCATTATTTTTTAGTGTTCTTTTATCATAGGCGTGGACATTTTTATCGGATGGAGCATCGGAGTATTATGTGTGTAATCGATTTAATTAATTCAATTCAATTTAATTAATTCATTTCAGTTGTAGGAAACATTCGTAAATTTGTAAGAGTTCAATTTTTTTTCTTTTGAGTATAAAATGCAAGATAAAAATGGAACTCCTAAAATTTGTTGTATCTAATACTGATAATTTTTTAAATGATCGGAATAGTCACGAATAATCAGTCGCACTGAATTTTGTATACGATTTTTTATCCCGATGAAGGATAATTTAAAAAATGGTTTAATAAGAAAATAAATGAAACTCCCGGAATTTTGTCTCCGATTTTTTATTCTGGCAAAAGGCAGAAAGAAGAATGAAAGTATAAAAAATGGTGTCATAACAAAAAAATGAAACTCCTAAAACTTGTATCTTAACGCGATAATTTTTACCACGATCGGAACACAGTCGGGTGCAATCAACAGCCCGAAATTGTGTACAAAATTTTTTTTTATCCCTCCAAAATAAAATAAAAAAACATTTCTCGGCCAAAAACCGTCGATCCCTCCGCTTCATAAAAAAAAAAATTTGATCCGCCTCCGCAACAATCGAGCTCCACCGTAGGTCCCTGAGATCCTCTCGCGACGTCACCGCGCTGCACCGAGCGGCCGCGCGCTCCCAGAAACAAACGAACGTGTCCGCAGAGCGAGGATTCAAGATTTGCTGCCGAGGCATCCGCGACGTGTCGATATAAATTTTTCCTCGTTCCCCGGTTCCGCCGCTCATTGCTCGGATTTTATTATACCCCGTTAACTGCGCGTATATATCCGGGCCGTGGCCTCATGTTTTACTCGACTCTCCAACCTGCCCTCTCTCGTCTATTACGATCATTCTCGTTCCCTTCCACATTCGTGACTGCTGTAGCTACTAAACTCCTTTATTGCCCGCCCACGCACACACGCCGGACCATCGCGCGTGTGTGTGTGTGTTCACCGAAGCCCGAGGCGAGACGAACGGATATCAAAGGAAACGAGGAATAAAATAAATATCGCGCCGAGGGTTCCGAGTGTCCCAAACTCATTCTATCCGGACTGTTATGCGTACAAGTGTGTCTACCGCCGTCGTCGTTGTCTTATCCTTCGCTTTTGACGACGTCCTTCCTTGGGCATCACCCGCGTTATACGTACTCCATCCGACCGAGCTCTTCAAACGAAGAAATCACCGGGCGCCCGGCTCTATCTCGCTGCGGAATCTCCGGAGGGTCGTCCCGCGGGGGCGATAGAAAAGTGTAGCGAATCGCAGAGGTGTAATACAACCTTATTACAAGTTCGATTCCAGTTGCGTTACAACCCTCGCAGGACCGCGCGAAAGAGATGGACCGGGGAGAGAGCGGATTGAGCGGAGAACGAAGATGTGCACTTTTTTGCCCGGTTGGATAAAAAAATATATATGAGTGGAGGGTCTCTCGAATCTCTATCTTGTAAAATCGTTGGGGGAAGGGTCGGATGGGAAATCTTCGATCTGAAGTGACGTCATGTGGGAAAACGTCACGGGCGGTTTGAAAATTTTTGTATTTTAGGGAAAGTGACGTCACACGGGAGAGAAGGTCACACTTCCATTTGAAAAGCTCAGTTTTAAACGCTAAGTGACTTAACGCGGAAAAAACGTCATTGTCGGTCAAAAATAGAGACTCTCAAACCGGAAGTGAAGTCTTCCAGTGTGACGTCGCTTCCGGTCTAATAGTGAGATTCTAAAACGGGAAGTGAGGTTCTCGCGTGTGACGTCACTTACGGTCAAAAACTGAGTTCTTCAAACCGGAAGTGAAGTGTTCACGTGTGACGTCACTTCCGGCCCAAAACTGAGATTTTCGAGCCGGATGTGCCGTTTTCACGCGTGGCGTCACTTCCGGTCCAAAAGTGAGATCTTCGAACCGTAAGTGACGTTTTCCCGTATGACTATTATTGATAAGAAATGGATCTCTGTCGAGTTGGGTCTGTAGCGACTTTATGGTGTGTCCATTATAATCTGTGTCGAGTTGTGCCTTCTTGATTTTTTTATGTGTTCAGCTTTACCGTGCCGATTTGTTAATATATCGACTTGTGTCGTGTCGAGTTGGATCTATGTTTATTTTAAATCTGTAGAAACGCCCCCCCCCCCCCTCCCCCAATACCGACTGAATATTCAGAGAGCGATGATTTGAGTCTTATGATCTCGCGAGCATGTCGCGAGGACGAAGGTCGCAGTAGAAGCGGAAGCTACAAGACGGCACGTGTACGTTTCCTATATTAAACATCTGGCAAAATGCAAGCGCCGGGAGGAATCGGTGACCTCGGTGACAGCAGGGAAGACTGCCAACGTATCGCGATTTAATATCGTCGTTGGGTTATGAAGTATAGCTCGAGGGCAGGAGAGCCCGACATTCGCCGAGGGACGGAGGAACGGAGGACACCCGGAGGAGGGTCGGTGGAGAGGGTGGGTCGAGGTAATCCGCTCCTCCACTCCTCTATTTCGGGGTTTGATAAATCCAAGTTCTATAATAAGTCCGCAGGTTGCTGTCACTCCCGCTGGCGGCGGCCCGCATCTATCCATCGTTTCCTTCCACCTCTGACCTTCCAACCCCCTCAATATTCAAATAATATTTAAATAAAAGTCACAAGTATAGAACACAAATCGACTTTTATCCGAGACTTTCATTCGAGATTTTTATTCAAGACTTTTATTCAAGACTTTTATTCAAGACTTTTATTCAAGACTTTTATTCAAGACTTTTATTCAAGACTTTTGTGCAAGTCTTTTGTACAAGACTTTTGTACAAGACTTTTGTACAAGATTTTTGTGCAAGACTTGTGTACAAGACTTTTGTACAAGACTTGTGTACAAGACTTTTGTACAAGACTTTTGGGCAAGACTTGTGTACGAGACTTTTGTACAAGACTTTTTTACAAGACTTGTGTTCAAGGCTTTTATACAAGACTTTTATACAAGACTTTTTTACAAGACTTTTTTACAAGACTTTTATACAAGACTTTTATGCAAGACTTTTATACAAAACGTATTCGTAATTTGGCGTGAAGGTAGAAAATAATGCATACATATGCACGTTAGAGTTAATTCGAAGCTTACCCATGATAAATAACATTGCCAACCGAGACGAACGGGCTCCTTTCGATAAATTGGTTGAAAGCTACCTCGACCTTCCGACTCTGAGTTCCGAGCAACCAGTCACGTTTTATCTGTTTTCCTACTTCCTTCCCGAGCTATTTTCCTTCTATACGTATTCGCGTGTTACATCGACGTATCGGGAAGAGGCTCCACCTGCATCGCCCGGGAGGAGCGCCAGCAGCCGTCGTCGATCTATCGAGAAGTCGAAGAGAGATATCGTACTGATGCGTTTGCGTGAAAATTTCATACTAAAGTACCCGTACGTAGGGTGTATCGACCCGGACGGGCTTCGTAAATAGGATGAGGGCGGGATGGAGATGGAGGTTGCTCAGAAATAATGTATATATCTTAGGTGGAGCACAGAGTAACGTAACGGGCTCGCTTCTGGTACCGTGGAGGAGGCGAGTGTCAAAGCCATCCCTCCCGCACGGTTTATTTACCGAGAACGATCGGCGGCACATTTGCGGAACGCGAGACTACGTCGACGTTCCATCGCTCTTTATCCCCTCGCCACCCCCTTAATGCACCCAGAAGCCTCTTTATTCCCGGTCTCTCGACCCCACTTTTGCCCGCGCAGGTAATAGATTCGTGACGCGAGGACCTCCGGTGCCAGGTACCTCGGAGGTATAGAAAACACGACATCGAAACATCTATAAACGGAAGAACGGGAATTCCGCTCCCGACTCCCTGTCTATCCAACCGCGGCCTCCTCGTCGTGTCGCTAGTAAAACATTTTTACGCGTACGGATAATTCCTGAATTTGGGATTTTCTTCATTTTTTATACAATGTGTGGAGAAATAAAGAGACATGTCTTTCGGTTTATGGTCGAGAGTAAATACGACATCGAAACATCTATAAATGGAAGAACGACAATTGCGCTCACAACTCACGCTAGTAAAACATTTTTACGCGTACGGATAATTCCTGAATTTGGGATTTTCTGAATTTTTGATAAAATATTTGAAGAAATAAAAAGATGTATGCCTCTGAATTGAGTGAAAACCATAATTTGGTCACCCATCATTTCGAGTCCATTTTTTAGAACCTGGGGATTTTTTTTACGTTATGTTAAACCGTGTAGGAACAATAAATCGTGGTGAATTTTCTACCAAATTTGTTATTTGCCTAAAAAAAATTATAATAATAAAACGCATCTTTCCGCCTGTAATCGATGGAGCTGCCTCAAATTATTCCCCAGCGCTCATACGTCGCTGCCTTGTAGTAAAATCGATGGACAGACAACATATCTTTACCTTACCAATATAAAAAAAAATTGTAACAAATGAGGAAGCTTTGTGAAAATCACTTCCAATCATTTTTTCACATTTATGAAAACCAACTTTCCTTCACGAAGCAAACAAAATTTGTTTTTTAAACCAACGATAATTAAAACGTATATTAAAATTATCATTTTTATTTAAACATACTTTTTAATTATCACGTAAAAAAAAAACATTACAAATTCCAAAGGCGATAAGCTGCGGATCGGGCAGGGTGGTCCGAAAGACCTCCCTCAATAATTAATCCAACAGCGACTTACTGCAATTCATAAATTTTTGGTATTTGTTTTATTTCATTTTATCATTGGAAGTGCTCGAGCAGTACGGTCCGCGTATGAACACGCGGGGTAGTAACAGTAAATTCGATACAGCGTCAGCCACGCCAGGGAGGACGAGGACGAGGGTGGCACGATGAGGAGGGTAGGAAGAGAGTACCTGCCACTCGGTGTACAGGTATCGGTCGAAGATTTACGTTATCGGATATCGTTTTCCGATTGGCTGGGAGCGGCTTAACTATCGATGTAAAGGTAATGGGAGTTTGTCAGGTGGGTTCGCCGCTGCTTCGCGACTCCCCCGATCCGAGTTTTCCATCTCGTTTTCCACCCACGCCTCTCCACCCCCCTCCGCCCGCTGGCGTCGTTAGCTAGTTTACGATATGCTTCCCACGATCGTGTGACGGCAAACCGGACGGAAAGAGATCCGCGAATCAACGAAACAAATCCTTCCGTGTTCGCGAAAAAAATTTATTGAGAAACAAAAAAAAAACAAGAAACAAGGAAGAAAAAAAAACAACCCCAATTGGTGGTTTCAAGCTCCAACTTTCACTCGCCTCCGATTCCCACCGAATAGTCAGGGCAGAATTTTCTCCTTTTGCTTCCTCATAGAGGATGAAAAACCAGATGTATCGTTGGGACAAAATGCGGCATCCAAAAATTATTGGAACCACTGTAAAAAATCTCGGTTTGAAAATACATAAATGTATATGAAGTTTTATGCATATACGGTATATAAAATTTCATTGACACGTATGTAAGAATATTGC
>JAPYZC010007096.1:0-12924 GCA_030522665.1 Ichneumoninae sp. A BG-2022a | reverse complement strand
AAAAACTAAGATTGAATCAAGTGAAGACTCGGGCAGGGACGTTAAATTAAATATTTATTTTGGTACAGCTAAGAGATTGATTACTTCAAACATTTTTTTAATAACCGTCAAAATGTTTTTGAGGCATTAAAATATTTTTTTGACCAAACAAATATCCATTCGAGCGTCCCTACTCGAATCTTTAGTTGATTCAACCGCGTTGTTTGTTTTTTTTTTTTTTATCAATGCGATCCGAAATAATAAAATCGTGCAGTTGCCGAAGATTCGACGACTTCGGGTTCAAAACATGTTGTCGGAAAGTTATCGGCTCAACCGAGTTCTACTACGATCAGATAAATTCAATAAACCGATTTGCGATGAATGACTTAACGATAATTCGCGAGAAGGATTAAACACGATAAGATCGACCGATTTTTTGTTAAGCAGTTTGCTGTTTTTTTTTAACTACACGATACACATTGTGAAATGTTGATATGAAGTGGCAGCCAAGAGTTTACCGAACTGTTTATCGACGAGCAGTGTGAAAAATAAATTCGGGGTTTTTATTATCGGAGGTAATTGTTTGTTTTGACGAATTAAGGCAGGATAAGAGTAAAGCGACGTCATGAATATTTCGATAAAAAATATTGTTTTCGCGGGGCATTTTCGTTACTTCGCCCGAAAAAAAATGACCGATAGCTTATAATCCGGAACACGTAAAATATTTGAGAAAAAATAAGATAAAAATGAATCACCCAACTTACGATAACGTGGCTAAATAATATTAACCGAAGTGTGAACAAAATCGGTCTTTACCTTTCGTTACGAGATCCCAGCCGTTATAGCTAGCTCACGTGTGTTTACGTCAGATGGAACATAGGGTGGTAAACGAAAATGACCCTCGAACGATCACCGACGAAAGACGAAAATAACCTCAGAGTAGATGGAGGTTGGAGAAAAATAAATAAACAAAAATTTCGTGGAAATTATGTAGTCCGCGTCAGCGCGAAAGCGTGTTAACAGTGTCGCGGATTTTCACGAATTCTGTATATAGGCAGACAAATTATTCGTCGGAGGTCGACGTTATTTTGTCACGACCGAACCGACCGAAGCTTCGAAGTAGACTGAACTGTTAACGGCAGGAAACGCTAGACTAAAACGTCGATCAGCGGGTCGTGCACGGCGAGGCGCGCATGTTCGGTGAAGCCGCCGTCGCCGCTGCCGTTGGATTCGCTCGGAAGCGCAAACGCCGGGCGTGCTCGCCACTGCGTCGCTCGAAGCTTGCCGTGTTTTTCGATCCCCGGCACTGGCACGCTCGTAATTTTTTTTTACGCGCACTCGATAAGAAAAAAAAAACCTCATCGTGACACATGTACAGCTCGAAGAGTATGTACGCGTCCGTATAATTTTTCCCGAGCGTACGCATGGATTTTTTTTCCACTGTGCGAGAGCGAATTGCGTGAAATTAGCGTCGCAGCGTGGCGAGGGCGACGCAGAAGCTTCGTTGCGGCGTACGATACAGCATTATAGCGCAGCAGAGAATATCCCTACAAAGAGCTGGGCTAAAAGAGGGAAGGGAGAACTACCAACCGACAGAGCGTGGTCGACGTAGCGGAGAGAGGATAAACCGTTACCTTCGCCTGTGGGACGAGCTGCATTCTCGCTCTTTTTTTTTCCTTCGCAGCCGTCCAAGTGCAGTATGGTACTACTCGTCGCATGGGCAACGCCGGCTCTCTACCTGCTTACTCTGGAACTACTATATACCGCAACTCGACCAGGTCGAGACGATGCAGCAGCGAGAAATTGAAATTATGATTATTATTATTTTAATCGATTGCTAAGAGTTAATCGTGAGGTTTTTATTTATTATTACTCGCTGCAAATTGCATGCATTGGTATATACCAATGCAACCATTCACAGTTATTCGTTTTAAAGTCATTCGTAAAGCTTTCTCTGCGAGTAAGTCAAAATTGGTCGGCGAACTTTCTCATACGATTCGTGAAGGACTAAAAAATGCGGAAGCGATTTAATTAAGCAAATTAAGCACGCTCCGTCCCCACATTTACATTGAATCCTGTCAACGATACGCAACGCTTTCAATCGGCACTTTCGAAGTATCGACGAGTTTTGGGTATCGCGGAAAAAAAATGCTCGTAGGAACGTTTCGTGTTATAATCGACAATGATTGCACGGATTATTTCGACAATTACCGATTCTGCGACTTTGTGACTGTCCGTTCAAGGTCGTGGTTTATACCGATGTCGGAACTCGTCCGGACACCGCGCGTGCGCGAACATTCAGTAGCTCGAGCGGCTCTCGCAACGATCGATACGCATTGAATAATTATATGCAATAAATTAATGAACTTTGGAATGACGCGATTGAGATGTTATTGTTAAAATTCGGCTCGCAGGGAAGCCCCGACCGTAACGTATTAGAACAAGCGTAATTTAATAATTACATTTTATATTAACGTTACTTTTTTGGTTATACTCCGTGCTCGAAATCAACATTGATATAGATAAAATTTTTGTTCGATCTTCGCGGGACATTTAACGTTTATGTTATATGGATAAGTCGATGGCATATATCCGAGCGTCGATGTTTGACCTCGGAGCTAAAAAGGGGTTCCACTCCGCAGCCGCGCTCGAAACCCCATCAACACTGAACTATGTACACTCAACGTTCCCTCGCGATCTTGAGACACTCCAGTGATAAGGGTAATCATCGATCGAGGCATGTCTCGTAACCGAGGTCAGTTCGATTTCGCTTCACAATTACGGACAAATTTCCTCCTTGAAATTTTGTTTTTTATTTTTTCTCGAAGACAATACCTCCTTGTTCACACATTTTTCTCATCGGCATCGCCGGCCACGGTCGTTATATATTTTTCAATGTTCCCAGTGTTTCTACGAACGAGTTCGAACTTTGCAGTCGCGGACACTATCAGTCGTTCGGGTCGATTTACCAGGCTGGACTACAAGATTAATCTATGGATCCATTGGCATTCCGCTTGTTATTATCTCAATCCTCGTTCAGCTGTACCAATCGAAAAACACTTTCCGACATCACCTATAGATTTTTTTTCATCGAGGCACTTATGATAAAAAAATCTTTTTAATAAGAATCTCTTGATAAAAATCCTATCGTACTTCGAATAGCGACGAATCGTAAATATTTCGTGGGCTATCAAATTGTTGATATAATCAACGCCGATTAAATTGTTAATATAATCAGCGGAGTACCAATTATACATATTTTTTCAACTCCGATGAGTTTATTTCTATCGACCAAAAGTTTCGAAACATGTTTCATAATTACAAATCAAATGGAAATGCAAATTATTATAATTATCTAAGACAGGCCTATTTGCGGCCATAGAAAAATTGTCACACACTAGTAGAACATGTAGTGGAATCTCTCACATGTACATTCATTCAACTTACGATGGCAAGTGGTGTCGATGATATGAGTGTTCCGATTGGATCTGGGGAAACGGAAAATGATTGCTTCACGAACATGATTCGCTCCCTTTTACTTATAGCATAGCATACTTGACCCCTAGTTAACCCTTTGTAAGTCACGGAAATATTCCCACTGTCCAGCGCTACCATAAGATTCCGTCACCCCCACTTTGTTTCGCTTATCCGTCTGAGTGCAGACAGACAAAGGGTTAAGTAACACGTGAGAATATTCCACTGTTTACTGTGACGCCCCCAGCCTGTTTATAATAATTGTCAATCGTCGGCCGTATTATTTTTTCGATGCGTTCTCCGTCGGAGACGAGATTAAGGTGAAGTGAAAGTCACGTGACAGAGCCAAGATTGTGAGAGAGATAGCGCCATTGGTCTTTCGGTGGAGCGAGAGAGAGCGACAGAGACCGTGTTTCACTTCAACTTAAGAGCAGGGGAAATACCACGGACGGTAATGAAAACTGTAATCAACTTTATATAACTCTTGAAAAGGCATGAAAAGTGTTACTTTTCGTGCCTGCCGCGAGTGGCGTAAGTGCCGCTTTATAGCCAAGTTTCCAAAAATACCGGGCGCATCCACACATCGGGCCAATTTTACTTTACACACGCTTCTTGTACTTTACGCACACTTCTCGTGCTTTACGCACGCTTCTTGTACTTTACGCACACTTCTCGTGCTTTACGCACGCTTCTTGTACTTTATGCATACTTCTCGTGCTTTACGCACGCTTCTTGTACTTTACGCACACTTCTCGTGCTTTACGCACACTTCTCGTGCTTTACGCACGCTTCTTGTACTTTATGCACACTTCTTGTACTGTACGCACGCTTCTCGTACTGTACGCACGCTTCTCGTACTTTACGCACATTTCTCGTACTTTACGCACGCTTCTCTTACTTTACGCACGCTTCTCGTACTTTACGCATGCTTCTCAAACTTTACACACGCTGGTTGATAAGCTCCAGAATCAGCAGGTACGGAGTAGCACTTCTCTTGTATTCGTTACAAAAAATATTGTGATTGCACAATATTTTTTGTAACGAAAAATATTGTGATTGCACAATATTTTTTATTTCACTCGGTGCGTAGTAGAACTCCTCTTTCGCACCTTGTGAAATAAAATTTCGTACGATACTTGTGCGATAAACGTTTTCTTAACTCGTGTGATTGCAACACTCGCCTTCGGCGCGTGTTGCAAACTCACACTCGTCAGAAAAAGTTTTATCGCACTCGTATCGTAATGTACTATTGTAACGAATACAAGAGAAGTGCTACTCCGTACCGAAGTGTACTTCACGCACTGTGAAGTGAGTATGCATGAACCGCATGAGCCAAAGGCGAGTAGCGGTACGAGTGCGTCGAGGTCCGTGTATGATGTTCGCTACACCGCATTAGTATCGACTAGTACGGTGTAGTGAACATCATACACTGACCTCGCCGCACTCGTACCACTACTCGCCTTCAGCTCATGCGGCTCGTGCTACTTACTTCACAGCGCGTGTATAAAGTTCGCTTTACCGCACTTCCACTGCAAATTACAATTTTTCACAGACGGCGGTATCTAAAGTCAAAAGAAAAGTGTCATCGAAGACGGATTTCATGTTAGCTTTCGATGACATTTTTCTATTGACCGCAGATCCTAGTATCCGTAGCATACTTAAATAAGTTTATTACAATTTTTGATACCAACTGCGCACGGGAAGGGCGGTGGGGAAGGCATTTCACATACTCTTAAGGTGATGTGAAATATCACCGCCGGTAACAAATACTGTACTGAATGCCGTTTTGGAAATGGTCTTTCCGTGCGTCTGCCGATTCCTTAGAGAAAGACAATTTATTTTTCCTCGGCGGTCTGCGGTCTCCGAACGGCATTCAGTACATTTTTTATAATAAGTAGAGGCGGGACAGGTGGCCGGAGGGTTCTACCACATACCCTTAAGGGCATATGGCACAGACTCAGTCGGTAACAAATCGCCTTCCCTATTTTCTCCAAAACGATTGATCCGTTTGATTTTGGTCGAAGAATCAACCATCACGGAGAAAATAGGGAAAGCGATTTGTTACCATCGGAGCATTGTTACGTGTGTGTCACATCACCTTAATTCAACTTCGACATTCTCATTGAATAGCCCATCTTAGACCCAAGCGGCCATCCATCCCAGTACCTCGATACCGATGGTAACTTACCGATAAAATGAGCAGCTTAACGTCGGTCGATATCGTTCTCCGCTTAACTCGGGTGGCGCTTTGGTCAATGAACTTGCCATGTCTCCATGAAAACACAGCTGAATATCGCTGGAACGTAGTGAGTCTTGTCGAATGCCGCATACCGAATGACTTCTACATTCTTGGCACTATTAAATAATCCATAAATCTAGACTAGCATTCAGATTAAAAGGACGGCGATTGTAAGAAGAGAAAACGAACAACGAGTGACACCTATAAATGTGAGTAGTTGATGGACATGACAATTGTAACTAAATGATGAAGTACACATTTAAAATAAAAACAAAAATTATCTGTACTATGAAAAAAAATTACATAGTAAAATTGTCCATATAACAGAACACATCACTAAAAAAAGGTGTAAAACAATATTTTTTTACTGTTGGGAATGCGAAGTAATTTTTTTTTTTTTTTACCTTTTCAGCATGGCTCAGCAAGATTTTCCGCCTCTACAGAACGATAGGTTCCTAAGAGCGTGCAGAGGCGAGGAGGTGGACAGAGCTCCGGTGTGGATAATGCGTCAAGCAGGCAGATATCTTCCAGAGTTCAGAGAATTTCGCACTAAGCACGATTTCTTTTCGATATGCCAGACGCCAGAGCTGGCCTGCGAAGTGACTCTGCAGCCTCTGCGTCGTTTCGATCTTGATGCCAGCATTATATTCTCCGACATACTGGTTATTCCCCAAGTTATGGGACTCGTGGTAGAGATGCGGCCAGGAGTGGTGAGTTTGAGCTGATTCAAGGTCTGGTGGAGCTTTGGAATTTAATTTTTTTTTTTACAGGGCCCTGTTTTACCGGATCCTATTAAAACACCGGCTGATATGCACAGACTGATAAGGCCGGACGGCGACAAGGACCTCAGATACGTCGGCGAGGCAATTAGACTGACCAGACAGAAGCTGGAGGGAAAAGTTCCCCTCATAGGATTCACAGGAGCTCCTGTATGCATTTTTGTGTAATTTTTTTCGAGTCTCGTACTTAGCTCTTCGATTTAATACGACATTGATTGTTGCTTCGAATTTTCAGTGGACTCTAATGGGATACATGATCCAAGGAGGCGGCAGTTCGACGATGGCCCAGGCTCGGTCCTGGCTCTACAAATATCCCAAAGAATCACACGAGCTTTTGTCACTGTTGACCGACGTCATTTGCGAATATTTGGTGATGCAAGTGCAACACGGCGCTCAGGCGGTTCAGGTCTTCGAGAGCAACGGGGATTACCTGAACGACGAGTTGTTCGAAGAATATTCACTGAAATACTTGAAGATAATAAGCGAGAGGGTGAAGGCGTCGCTGGGAGAGTTCAACGTACCGACAGTGCCTATGGTAAAAATTTATGTGGAATGTTAATGGAAAGACGGGGAATCGTGCTATCGACATTTTTTAAAAGATATTTTTTCTTTTTTCGTAGATCGCTTTTCCCAAAGGCGCAACAATGAATTCGTTGGAAAAATTGGCCAAGACGAATTGCTACGACGTTATAGGGCTTGACTGGACGGTCGATCCCGTCGAAGCGAGGAAAAAACTCGGCCCCAATGTAACTCTTCAAGGAAACATGGATCCTTGCGCTCTATATGCAACGGAGGTTCGAACTTTTCTAAAATATTCGCGCGGAACTCATAAACTTTCTCAATTCAACTTTTGGTTTTCCGTTGCAGCAAGAGGTCGAGGAGAGGGGAAAGAGGATGGTCGAAACTTTCGGTAAAACGCGATACATCGCAAATCTCGGTCACGGTATTTTGCCCGATGCGCCGATACCATCGGTTGAAGCATTTATCAAGGGCGTACATTCCGTCTGATCGTCATTTCTACTGGGAATTTGTATATTGACTATTAAAAGCTTTGTAATAAAAAGATTTATTTATCTATAATCGTGCTTTCACCGCTGCATGGCTCGGACCTGTTCCGTAACGTCCTCGAGTTTCGTTGAACTCCGGTCTATGGCGTTCAATTGTATTTCTAAGTGCGACGTGATGAGGGCCAATTTTTTCAAATTCGCTTCAGCGTTCTCGAGTCCGTGCTCTTGCTGGGTAAAGTTCTTTGCCGAGTGCATCAATATCTGAAATGATGCAATTTTTTATTTTACAGAAAACAAATACTGAACAAGAATTTGCACTTTGTTTCCTAATCTTTTTCTATCGTTTATAAAGCTTGCTCTCGGAAGCTACAATCTACTCCGTTTGTAAACTTGCATTTAATATCTCGTGAAAATCAAGTTAAATAATTTTTTAAAAAGGGTTTAATGCAATTTTTCGATGCATGTAAAATTCAAGCGATTTCTCTCAAATTTAAGAGGAATCATTGATTGATATTATTCTACTTGTGCATAACTATGTAGCTCTATAACTCCGAAATTGTAAGAGGTGGCGTGTAAACAGATATTTTTGATAAAATCGAGGAAAAAAATTCAC
Source organism: Ichneumoninae sp. A BG-2022a (assembly GCA_030522665.1). Lineage (NCBI taxonomy): Eukaryota > Metazoa > Arthropoda > Insecta > Hymenoptera > Ichneumonidae > Ichneumoninae sp. A BG-2022a. Next base: position 4,833 of record JAPYZC010007096.1, on the reverse strand, counting down.
GAGACCAAAGCCGCTTCTACGACAGATAAAAGAAAGCGTGAAAATCAAAATTTTGACAAGGCTTTCTCATCTAATCTTTTGTGTACAAATTTTCTATGAAAAATCGTTTTTCCCGATTATTGTTCATCCTCATAGAAGAATACCAGGTAGAAAAACGTGCCGCGAAGCGGATATTGTACCATTGGTACCGCCACCGTTTCGTCCCTGTGCCGTCTTTTGTCTATATGGGAAGCTTTGTCGGTAAACGAAAATAATCACGTTTGAAAAACATGGCCATTTATAAATACAAAAGATTACACATTTTGCAATATTTACTATAAAAATTCCCTATAAAAATTGTAATTACTCTACCTAGCTTAGAAATTTCATATTGATAGTTTAAGCCGTTCTCAAATTGTAATAGTTTCAATTTTTCGAGCTGAGCACTCACATAACATACACATACGCGCACACATTCATACATCCAGGCATTTTTTCTAAATAGTATTTTCCGACGTTTTGAAACATTCTAAACACGTTTTTATTAAAATTTCGAAGAAAATTGTTTCTATGAAAACAAAGCTTTCTCTATGAAGAGACAATAAATAAAAAAAATCTATACGAGAAAAACTCGAAATTGTTCTTACTTCGCTGCTCTTTGAGCCTCGTTGTATCTGACGAGCTAGAGACGCAATGTTGTTAACGTTTACTTGCACTCTGTCCGCGAGACGCATCTTCGACTCTACGAAGAGGCTCCGTGCACTCGTACTCGACGCAGAAGCCATATTGAAAGACTTACGAACTATTCTATCGGGGTAAATCTATTGTTTCATTTATTGGAGCAAATAATAGGTTCGTAGGGCTGAGGAAAAGCTATGTGATTATTGACATTTTTGCCGAACCCAGCTGTGTCCGAGATGTCACTTTTCAGGATACGCTGGGATATAATGTTCCAATTCATGCCGCCAACGGGGTCCTAGCGAGATATCAAAGTCTCTAGACAAAACGCAGTATACACAGTACAAAGAAATAGATCCAAGGGGACCAAGGTGTGTTCGTCCGAGAAAATTTATAAAATCGAAAAGTCAATCGAATAAAGTGTGTACGAAGGTGCGCGAATAAAGTGGCTGACTTCCTGTGAATTTCGACAACGAAAATCACAATAGTAGTGGACACAACCGAAATTTTTTTTCACCGTGTATACTGGGGCTTGAATATCGCCAACGACAGAGCTCGAAATACCTGTTATCGAATGACTCTAAGCCGGCCAACTTTTGTTTCCCGGCTGGTGGATTTGACAGTGGCCTAGAAATTTATGAATATTAACTGAAATATGGGAGACGCGAGTAACACGAAAAAACAACAGGAAAATACAGGTTTCTGAGAGTCGTACGACAGGCCTCGTTGAACCGTGGGATATCATAAAATTGTATTATTTTATTCTTTTCATTTGCAGAAGTGAACCAGGATGAGCTGATTCTTCAACAACAGAGGCGTATCGAGAAAGAGGTTAATACACTTTTGATACCCTCGAGTACACATTAACGATTAAAAAAAAAAGAAAAAAGCCACGAGAACAGAGATTAATTATTCTTATTCCATGAATCGAGTGTTAATTGTATTATTTTTTCTGCAAGATATCTGAATCGATAGCCTTGGTCGGCGACAAAGAGTCTCTCAAAAGTCTCGAGCGCGAGTATGAGGAGGATGAAGTTTATATGTCGAAGGCAAAAGCCTTGGGACAAAAATACTCGTACTTCAGAAGGACCAGACCGGATGGCAATTGTTTTTTCCGTGCGTTCAGTTACGCTTATCTCGAAAGACTGATAAACAACAAGGAGGAGTATGACAAGTTCAGAGAACTCGCCCTTCAGAGCAAAGACAATCTAGTCGCTCTGGGATTTCCTCAATTCACTGTTGAAGACTTTCACGATACGGTCAGTAGACAAATCATAGAGAATCAGCTAATCCTTACCACTTTGATTGTCCGCCTACTATACGTAATGTGTATTTTTCAGTTCATGGAAGTCATTGATAAAGTGGGTGGAGGCACCGAGGCAAGTCATGCGGAGTTGCACAAATTTTTCAACGAACAGGGATACTCGGATTATGTCGTTGTTTATCTTAGATTAATAACATCCGGTCAGTTGCAACGTGAAGCTGATTTCTATCAGCACTTCATTGAAGGTGGTCGGACAGTGAACGAGTTCTGTCACCAGGTATGCTGCAGAACATTTTCTTTTCCACTGTTTTATGCTCGACGCAACATAGTTCAGATTTGAAAGTTATAACATACAGTCTGTATGTTACTGTGTCAGTGTACATTAGGCTCTTAGTAAGCCTGTATGTATATTGCCCTTCATTAATGCCCTGGTTTTCTGGTTTTACTATCTTGCTGGATATCTTTCTCTAGGGGTTAACAGGATCAAAGATATCAAGCAAGACATCTAGCAAGACATCTTTTTTTATGTTTTCAATATTGATATCTTTGATACCGATATCCAGGAAAACCGGGCATTAACGAATGGCAGTGTACCAATGCAAGTGTGGTTGTAAAATAGATGAAATTACAATCAATAACAGTAAAGAAAAAAGAAACATATGGTAATAAGAAAACTATGAAAAATAAAATACCCGAGCAAGTTGACGAACGGCTGCTTTTAGGGAAAAAAAAACTAAAAAACGGACCGAAAAACGGTCACGTCCGTTAGGGAACGAAACGGACCGCAAAAACGGTAAAACGGACCGTACGTTTGGATTGGTCCTTTTTCAGTTGCAGAAATCGAGGAACGTCCGAATATTTTTTATTACAATTTTTGGCTAAGTTTTTTATTTTTTTGTTGCTTTACTTTTAATTTTGTTTTTAATGAAAGGACAGAATAAAAATACGATCTTGGTCCTTTTTCGGTTGCGGAAACCGAAAACGGACCAAAGCAAATTTTTCGAAAAAAACCGTTCGGTCCGTTTTCGATTTCCGCAACCGAAAAAGGACCAAATGCCAACAAAAAATGTACAGTCCGTTTTGCCGTTTTTTACGGTTCGTGTTATTCCCCAACGGACGTGGCCGTTTTTCGGTTTGTTTGCAGTCCATCAACTTGCTAGGGTATGTAAATAAGAAAAAGAAATAATAGATATAAAAGGTAAATAAATTTTCTGTTGTGACGGTTTTAGCGTGCGGTGCATCGCTTGCGATGTTATTCATGGGATATTTCATGGTTATTTCATATTATTGTGATGCTCTTATTGCGATGTTATTCATGGTCATTTATTTTATACAATTTTTTTTCAGGAGGTGGAGCCGATGTACAAAGAGTCTGATCATATCCATATCATAGCAATGAGCACGGCTTTGGGCACTGGCGTCAGAGTGCGCTATATGGATCGAGGCGCAGGAACAGAAGTTACGGCTCACGACTTTCCCGAGGGTTCGACGCCGGCCGTTCATTTACTATATCGTCCCGGTCATTACGACATTCTCTATCCCTGATGTTCATTTTCGCTCAACAACAATGCCACTTGCCGCCCCGTTATATTACGTAAAAAAAAAGAAACAAAAGATACAAAAAAAATCCCATTCGCTCTGCAATATCAAACTATCATACGTAAAAATGAACCAAATCGCAAAATATAACTGGCTTTGAAAAGAAACGCCAATGAACGATCTCTACCAATTTCCTGCCTGTCATTTCGTTTTTCCATTAATTTTTTTATCCGTGCTTTACGGCCATCGGAACGATCATTGATAGAATTTAGGTACCCATAATATTTTAACTGTGCCGTAATCGCCGATGTACGATTGTTGATTTTTGCTAAGAGTCAAAGATCGTACTGTATTACGTAAAAAGTACCGTCAATAAATCGCCAAGAGACTGTTCTTTCGAGTCGCTTCAGCTAATACGAATTAATGTGTATCTTGTGTGAGATTGATGGAAGGAGTGCGCGTAATTGTTCAGATTTCTTCCTTGTCTCAGTAACTGTTATGAAATACAATCTCCTCCTATATAAGTTTTCATCCAACAAACTTTAGCATAAACACTTATCACATGCGATTTATATCACACATTAATGTTACCAGTAGCGGAATTAAGACTGTTGGCGTCCAAGGCTAGCCAATTTATGGCACCGCAGAAATTATTGGTACATAGCTTAAATCACAGCATCACCGTTGCAATCCCTGAAAATAAGAAAAAAATAAAGAATGCTCTGACCAAACAAATTAGTTTCGCAAATTCGAAAGATTTTTATTATATTTTGTCACCTGGCAATTTTTTTTTTTTGCGAAAGTGTAACATCGATTATAAAATGATCAGTAGTTATATTTCGTGTTTTTAAAATGTGGGCATCGCTTTTGATTTAGCGAATTTGCCTATAATTTCCTCGCAATCAATGGTTTTCCAAATCTCTGCATGAATTGTTAGAAGTGCTAAAGCATTAAGTCTATCCTGGCCCATTTATGCTCGTACGTAACGTTTAACCCTTTTCAAAGTTGAATTGCCAAACGTTTCTACCTCGATGTGCTCGATACGTACGTGCCGGAATTTGCCCTGTTCGTTCACCTTACGTACGCCATGGCGCTTGGCGTTTCCCAATACAATGTCCTCCCCTAATCCTCCCCTAATCCTCCCCTAATAAGTTGGTGTGTCACGATATATATCGAGTTTCGAGTTTTTTCTATCGAAAGTTCGAGATTTGTATTGTTGTCGTTTTATTCGTGACGCGATTGGTCGGCGATGAGGATACGAACGATGCTGCACACGGAGGCTCGTGCGCGTCGCTTCTCGATATATTTCGGCCGGCAGTTGCGTCAAAGTTCGATTCAGAAGACCCATTTTCATAAGAAATACGCAAGACCGG
>JAPYZC010007094.1:0-18654 GCA_030522665.1 Ichneumoninae sp. A BG-2022a | reverse complement strand
AATGTAAATGTAATGTAAATGTAATGTAAATGTAATGTAAATGTAATGTAAATGTAATGTAAATGTAATGTAAATGTAATGTAAATGTAATGTAAATGTCGGATTATATTTAATTCACATGTTTTATGTATAATATATTAAAATAATATAAACTAAATAATTGCTTCTTCTGAATGGTTACTGCTGGCAACGCATCAGTAGTTGCTGAGTTTGACAGTTTCTCGTTAAATATTATCGGAATTAATCACGAATATTTCGAGTCCTTTCGCCCCGCTTTTATTTCCACGTATCGTGATCTATGAACAAACATAGAATTAGAGAATGAAACTGTCGTATAGTTGTTTTTTTCTTAACCACGTTCTCCTAATTACGCACTAGGGGTGAGTTTAATCCGTGCAGTGTAGATAATAATTTTTTTTTATAATTTGTATAATTTATAATATAATATAATGAAATAAAATAAATGAAAATAATATTTAAAAAATAATTGCTTCATCCGACCTGTTACTGCTGGCAACATAGTAGCAAAAGTTGCAGAGCGGATTCTTCTCGTAAAACATTATTGGAAATAATCACGAATATTTAATGTTCTTTTACCGCTTTTTTATTTCCACGTATCGTTATCTACAAACATAAAATAATTATAAAATGAAGCTGTCGAATAGTCGTTTTTTTTTCTTAACCACATTGTCCTAATTACGCACTAGATGTGAATTTTATACGTGCAGTCTAGATAATAATATAACATCGTAATGTATTTTTTTTTCGTACTTTCGTTTCAGTTTCGGTTACGATTTTTTTTTTTTTTTTTTTTTCTTAATTTTATAATATCATTAATTTTTTTACTGTATTTTCCTTTCCTTATTTGCCTAATCCATTCGCGTATCCCTCGGTGCTGACTTAATCGCACGCTGTGCAATGCCGTGCGTCGTGTTTTATTCACCTAGTCGCAAAAGCGCAGTTGATTCAGTCTGTCTCTATTCCGGCTTGACGTGTCCGTATGTGTTCCATTCTGAAAGTACAAGTTTTCGTTGTCACTCACACGATTTCGCTTCACTCTCGAGAGTACACAGTGAGCGCGCACACGGAAAGAGGGCGTAGCGTGATAGCGAAGGCATTCGCGTGTCGCTGTGTCAAGATTGACACCGGAAAACAATAACGAGATTGCCGCGACACGAACGACTGTGCACATTCTCGTCGATCTCGTTTGCATCGAATAGTGGAAGAATGAGAGAAAAAAAACTTCCACTGCTCTCAAATTTTTTAAAATTGATCCATGCACGATAAAATTTTTTTTTCTATCATCGCAACTGTTCGAATGAATTTTTTTTTTATAAGAAATTTATTTCAATCTCAACTAATGAGCAGATAAATAAATATACACTGAGAAAAAATTGCATAGTAAAAGCAACAAGACTGATTTTTTACCATAAAAAATAGTTCCCAGGCGGAACGTTTACATTTTATAGTTACAACAACAACAAAACATCATGATTGCAACCGTAATTATAGTTTAATCAATTAAATATATGAGGTATTCCATACGGTTTCGAACGGTCAAAAACCCGACCCTCTCCAAAAAAGTTTTAATTTCACCATAATTCATGATTATTGACAAGAGGTTTTTGTAATTTGTTTCAGAATTTTTAGATCGTATTTTTTTGAGATATCGAAAACTTGAACTTTTCAAAAAAACCCCTACATCTTAAAAACTGTTAGTCATACTAAAAAACGTTTAAGACATAAAAGTTGCAGTTTTAAATGAACTTTTGAAAACAAAATTTTGTAGATTTTTTGAATGCAATAAACTTGCATTTCTATGAAAAATAGAATAAAATATTTTTTTCAGCCAGTATGTCATGTTTGCTTTTTCTTAAAAAATTCTAGAATATACTCTCAACTGTATAGAGTGATGTCATATTTTTGTTTGGATGGGTGAGATACCCTATTGATAGCTATGCTCCGTTTAAGATCGATTTTTTATGTAAAAAATCCCTTTTTTAATGAAAAATCCCCAATCCCTTTTTTAATTTGATTTTTTAACTTCCATTATTGTGAATAGTATCAAAATTTTTATAAAATCCAATAGAAAGTGATAAATATCTCTCTTTTTTATGAAAAATCGATCTTAAACGGAGCATAGCTATCAAACGGGTATCTCACCTATCCAATCAGAAATATGAGATCACTCTATACACTTGAGAGTATATTCTGGAATTTTTTAAGAAGATTCAAACATGACATATTGGCTGAAAAAAAATATTGTCGTATATTTTTCACAGAAATGGACGTTAATTGCATTCAATATAATCAACAAAATTTTGTTTTCAAAAGTTCATTTAAAACTGCAACTTTTATGTCTTAAGCGTTTTTTGTACGGCTGATAGTTTTTAAGATATAGCGGTTTTTAAAATAAGTTCAATTTTTCGATATCTCAAAAAAATACGATCCAAGAATTCTATAAAAAATAACAAAAACCTCTTGCAAATAATCATGAATTGTGGTGAAAGTACAACTTTTTTTGGAGAGGGTCGTTTTTGACCGTTTGAAACCGTATGGAATACCTCCTTAAGAAATACCATCCATCAGAATTTTCTCAGTGTGGAAACTCACGTTTGATGTTGTCCTCGCACTTGTCGATCGTCGGGTACCAATCGGCGCCCGTGTAGTCGATCTCGGGCAGTTGACCACCGTAATTTTTGGGCAAGTGACTCGGTGCCATGTGGGCATGAAGAGAATCCATTTTGAAGCCATGGAAGTACATGCGTTTGCGCAATTTTTCCCTGGTGAAGGGCTTGAATATGCGCCAGACCATCTCGAAGAGGAACGGTTGCTTAACGAAGTGGACCTCCTTCAGTCGGAGAGGCATCGCGTCCTGGATGAACGAGAGGAGTCTCATGCTGAACGAGGGTGTCAGACCCATCACTTGCTTCATCGTCAGACCTTCGAAGTCCATGATTACCACGACACCGTGCACCTGGAAGTGGCGATAAATTACACTTTTCATGTCCGATATAACCGACTGTGTCAAAATGTTTAATTAAAATTTCTTATATCGATGTCTCCGTCGGTAATACAGTTTCGCACGATAAATCGGATCGAGCCATCCGCTCGTTTAACTCCGAAACGGCTGCGTTTACGAGACACATCGATATAACCCTTTTTGTAGAGAATTGCACGCTCCACAAAAAAGGTCTCTTGAGAAAATGCCGTCCGATCAACGGTTTACAAGATAGAAACGATAGAAACGGTTTACAAGAAGCTCGTTGCGTTGGGATGCGTTCGTATTTTGCTTTTGATCGTTTAACTCCGAAACGGCTGCGCTTACGGAGCACATGAATAGGAGCTTTGTTGAAGAACATCGTACGCTCTACGAAAAAGGTCTCTTGCGAAAATGCCGTCCGGTCAATGGTTTACAAGATATAAGCTCGTTGCGTTGAAATGCTTTCGTTTCGTCGATCAGGACGACTAAAAAAATCGAAAAGTACATATGAGGATTTTTATCGATTTCTGTAAACCTCCGAAAAGTTCGGACTCGTCACTTTGGTACCCTTATCGGGTACCTATTTCGAGTGAGTCTTAAAAAAAATTCCGATAGTGCTCGACCCTTGAACCGATATCGGCACAAACGTGTTGTATCTTCTAACCGTCTCGAGCTTATCGCGGAGCAAAGTACGATTGGCTTCACGCTCTCCGTACATACGTGTACACACGCTTTCAAAGATTAGCTACGTAAATGCTACGTGCTTCTTTGAGTTTTACGTTTTTTTAGTGGCGACACGTGAAGTCTTCAAAGACTACCATCGATTTATAATCGATAAAGGTCGCACACACCATTCGAACGATAATAATGATAATAATAATAATAATAACAGTATTAAAAAAATCATTCGGGCCCAATTCAACGATGTGGCTTAATCTGCATTTTGTTCGAGTGAGAAGAATTGGCAATGCTAATAATACGTTGATGATTTTTTTTATCTGCCCGGAAGCGTCTCAAAGTTATCTTCGATGCACTTGACCTTCTGCAAGTGCAAAAACAACACAGCTCGAAAAATAACTTTGCAAAAAATCTGAAAAAAATTCTCAAACGTCACTGACAACCCTCCGAAGCTATGCTGAAAATTTGGTAACGATTCGTCGTGTCGTTCGACCGATGCGGCACCGCAACGGGACGGTAGAGATATTGCACTATCCTCAAAAAAGGGTCATTGACCTTTAACGCTGCGATTCATGCTATCGCACCTCAGTAATGACATTAAATTAAATAAATAATTGACTGATAGAACGTCAACGAAGCATCCTATCAATTTACCGATACTATTCGAATTAATCGAACGATTATTCAATTTCGCAAGTTGTTTACTTCAATAATTAATTAAATCGAATGACTGCACGCGTGCTTGTAAAAAATAGGGTGAAAGTGGGGAATATGGCCCGGTCCATATATCATTGATGTACGTGTTAATCGAGGTGGGCCATATTCACCACTTTTACCCTATATATTTTATTTATTTATTTATTTATTTATTTATTTATTTATTTATTATTTATTATGTATTAATTATTAATAATTTATTTATTTATTATATTTGTTATATTTTAGATTTTTTTTTGTGCATTAAAAAAATGTCGCAACTCACTTGGGTCTCGGGTTCCAAAACGGCGGCCTCGTGAATTAGGTAAAAGATCCTGAACATCTGATCGGCATTGACCTTGGACGGATCCCATGATTTTCCAGCGTTAACGAGAAGCACCCGTCGTCTCTTGTGATCGCGATTTTTCAATACGTTTACGACATTGTTCTCAAATATCGCTTTTCTCTCGTCGATCGGTAACAAATTGTCGAGGAGAGCCGCGTGCTTGACCTTAAAATCGGCGATTCTCTGCATCAGAGCGTAAGCGCTCTCCGGATAAAATTTGCACGGACGCAGAAAAATAATAAGAAAATCGTCGTCCGTTCTGAAGCGGAGAGTCTTGTCCTCTGCAAGTGAAAATAATTTTTACATTTTTTTTATATCATTTTTTTTTTTCACAAATGTATTTTTTTATATATGTATTTTTATATATATATATATTTTTTTTTTTTTTCAAGTGCACCATTGTCTTTACGATGCACTGGATTTTTTAACGAGCGGAACGAGTGGAATTTTTACATTTTTTATAATCATTATTTTTGTTTTCACAAATGTGTTTTTTTTTATATATGTATTTTTATATATATATATATATATATAGGATTTTTTTTTTGCACGTGCACCATTGTTGTCACGATGCACTGGAATTTTTAACGAGTTGAATTAGTTTGCGTAACTATAACGACCCGCGTGCGCTTTGATATTATATAAATCGGAGCTTCGTCGAAAATTGCGCTCAGGTGCATATCGTTAAAGAAATTCGACGCATATTTGCCCAAGCGCGATTCCAAATGACGGATCGGACAATATGGAAAACTCTACGACAGGTAATGAGATTCATTCTGGGACGATGAAAATATTTGTTTTTTTCTTGTTTATTCGACGTGGAAAAGTTCCAACGATAAATCGAAGCGGTTATCAAGACTCTCTCGAGTCGGTTTATGAATAGCTAAGTGTCGAGAGTTTAACGCTGATAACGCTGCACAAGATGACCGAGAGTGACCTCCGATTTCTGTGCCGTCAGGTTTTGTATCGACGTTTGTTGATTGCATTGAATCTCGATAATTATAATAATCAGGCGATTAAAATGTTTTTTTTTTGCTCGATTCGTTATCAGAAAAATTAATAAAAATCTGGCGACAACCTTCCATAAAAATTGAAATAAAATATACCTTTTTCACCGTCACATTGTTGTAAAAGTTTCAAAAATTTGAACCCCTTTACCGCCCAAACGGAAGCCGGAAACGGCAGGTTTTGTATCGACATTTGTTGATTGCATTGAATCTCGATAATTATAATAATCAGGCGATTAAAATGTTATTTTTGCTCGATTCGTTATCAAAAAAATTAATAAAAATATGGCGACAACCTTCCATAAAAATTGAAATAAAATATACTTTTTTCACCGTCACATTGTTGTAAAAGTTTCAAAAATTTGAACCCCTGTACCGCCCAAACGAAAGACGAGTAACATTTAAAAAATTTCAATTTAACATTTTATATTTATATATTTAAAATTAACATTTTAAAAAGAAATAAATATAGTAAAAATTCTTTAGCTCCCGAGTAAATCAGAAGAGCCGGTAATCAATCAAAGGTAATCAATGAAATTTTCTCTGCAAAAAAAGGAGGACGACGTCGAGCATTTCCAATGCTCCAAAAGCGCGCCCTTTAATCGCAATAAAATAAATTTTCATCGATTAAATTGAAATCTCCTTAGTATTTAATTCTGACCTTCGAGCAGCTTTCTGAGAGTCTCGATTCCATTCTTCACGTTTTCCTCGGTCTCCCTCAGCTCCTTCTCGGCGAGGGCTTTGGTCTCCTCGTCGATGGGTCCGGTTTCAAGTTCGAAGGACATGATGCGCCGGTCGATCTCAGAAATAACGGCAATAAAAAAAATAAACCGTTCTCGACGAAACGGTCGCAAAAAAAAAATTAAATTAATTAAGTTAAGAAAAAAAATTAAATTAATAAAAAAAATTTAAAAAAATTAACGAAGTATGTAAATGCGCGGTGATTTTAGGAGGTAACCCTTGCGATGCTGTCGGCGGGACGTCCGCGATATATCTGTGATCGAATAGTCCGGGGAGGCTCTTGTCCACCGCATCTCCGTACAATCTTTGACCACTCAAAGTCCAATCGGCTCTCGGATTCGAGGGATATGACTGACGGCATAGCGACGACGTTTGTATCTCTATATATTTTTTTTCCTTCCCCCCCTTTCCCCCCATCTCGCTCTCTCACTCGATAATATGTAAGTACGGGCAACAAAGCATGAGTGTCACAAAGTGATCGCGTTCGCCCCCGCGGGTCCACGTAATCCGCGACCACCCGCGCCCCGCCGCTGTACATTTGCCTTCGGCTTCCCCTGAGCTCCTCGAGATGATAACGACTCACCCAGAGCGACGACAGTTTAAATACTATGGATCGTTAAAAATCTTTGGACCTCATATTTTTTTTACGATTGTCTTTTTTCTCTTACTATTTAATTTTTTTATTATTATTTTTTTTTCATTATTATATTTTTATATTATTATATATTTTTTGTGATAGGGACAATAAAATGAAATTTATTACGCTAATTGAAAAATAATTAAAAGGGCAATTATGGAATCTATGAATGTCGAACCCTTCAAGTTCAATCGGAAATTGATCGAGTGTGATCGATGAACAATTCGCCGAGAGCAACAACTGTTTATGTACGCCCGATAAAAGGCAATGTACTATGAATCGTTTTATTTATTTTATTTATTTTATTTATTTTATTTATTTTATTTATTTTATTTATTTTATTTATTTTATTTATTTTATTTATTATTTTATTTATTTTATTTATTTTATTTATTTTATTTATTTTATTTATTTTATTTATTTTATTTATTTTATTTATTTTATTTATTTTATTTATTTTTAAATAAAAATGATTACGGTAAATGAAAGACAGTAAACAGGCCGATCATGAAATCTACGAATCTCCAAACCTTCGAGTTTGATGGGAGATACCGAAATGTTCGGATTTGTGTGTACGAAGATTGTGGAGGAACTTCGAACAATAATAGAGATGTATTAAAATAAACTAAAACAGATAAAGTCCATCGATAGCGGGCAGCTTCCTATCTCATGTAACTATACCGCGCATCAATAGTAGGGCGATCGAAATTTTCCGTCAACCTTTGAGGCTCTCCATGCATCGAAGATTTTACTTACCCCTTAAGTCCCAATAGTTGGACGAGTTTTTTTTAAATAGATGTTTTTTAAATAGAAGAATGCACCTATTTTTTTCAATTCCGCAACTCGTCGATGTAAACATATATTAGAATTTTTTAAAAATTATTAACACATTACTTTTAATTCTACTGAGCTCTGACTTACCGACATCGAAACTGCATCTGGGTGAAGAATTTTTTCTTTCCTTTCGACGCCATTCTGTTTTTTTTTGCTCGCAATAATATAATTAACAATAATTATACAACAATTTACCTTCGTTCACCGTTGATTAAAAATACAAAAAAAATCATGTTTGTAATTAAAACTAACAAATCATTCCAAACCATTTTACTGCAACTTGGGTAAAAAAGTGTTTTTTTTCTCGTTTAACAATAACTCCAAAACGAATTACCTTCTTTCCAGTCACCGTTAAATTGTTAAACATAAAAAACCACACACACATTGTTTTAAAACTAAAAATAACAAATCACTCCAAACTTCACTGCGACGTGGGACAAGACTGTTTTTTGCAAAACCATGAAGGAGCTTCGTCATCGAGAAAACATTATGGGGATGAAATGGAGTGTAATTCAGTGCGAGGGCATTTTACTGCACCGCGTTCACAATGACGCATCAGGTGTGTGCGTGGGAATCGCGAAGTGGCCTTTGCAATTTATATATATATATATAAATTGCAAAGGCATACATATACATATATATAGCGAAATGAGAACGTCGACGAAACAAGCAACTACAAATGATAAGACTTGGTGTCTCGCTCTCGCGCAGCATGTGTTTAACGTGTAGAAACGAGAATGGCGAGAGCGTTGGCAAAGTTTGATGAACAAAAGTGCAACGAGTGCGAAAACGGAGCGCTCATTGTCATTTGTCGAGTTGGGTAGGTAGGTCACCCGGCGGTAGAAGTGCGAGTGTGTGCGAGGTCAGTGTATACGCTCTCGTAGAGAAGCAGCTGATTCACAGCGCGCATGCGCACAAACGGGCAGCGAAAAAATCTTTTCTTTACTCACTGTTTTCATTATTTAAAAAAATTTTTTTTTCACAATATCGTCGTGTAATCGACATGCATCCGTCGATGTTATTAATAATGTCGGCGCGTTCGAGGCCCTTGACACTCGAGTAATATACACAGCCAATAGCACTCGTCACACAGGGAAACACGCACGTGCGTAGCGATAAGCTCTGTAGATTAATGATTATACGATTGGTGTGCGTGTATTTTTAAAAATAAAATCTTTCGAGATCACCGCGGAATCAAACTTAATAAATGGATAAGTTTTTAACCCTGTGTTAACCCTCTAAAAATAACTCTGTCGATTGGCCCAGTAAAACGGGATTTTTTTTAACCCTTCGTTAATCGAACAATAATAATACGGTTAATGCACACATTAAAATGGAATATATTTTATCTCTGTAAAAAACACATTTCCGAACACAGTTTCAAACGTATTTTTAGACACATTTTCAAACATATTTTTAGACACATTTTCAAACATATTTTCAAACACATTTTCAAACATATTTTTTAACACATTTTCAAACATATTTTCAAACACATTTTCAAACACATTTTCAAACACTTTTTCAAACACATTTTCAAACACATTTTCAAACACATTTTCAAACACATTTTCAAACACATTTTCAAACACATTTTCAAACACATTTTCAAACACTTTTTCAAACACATTTTCAAACACATTTTCAAACACTTTTTCAAACACTTTTTCAAACACATTTTCAAACACTTTTTCAAACACATTTTCAAACACATTTTCAAACACATTTTGAAACACATTTTCAAACACTTTTTCAAACACATTTTGAAACACATTTTCGTGGCACAATAATAGGTCGCAGTTTTGCTTTTATTATGATACAGTTTCGGCCTTTCGACTGATAAAGGGTTAATCTTTCGAAACGTGCGATAAAAAAGATTGCCGGCTATCATGCTTAGGACGTCAATTACTGCCGATCATGGATCGAACGCATGTTTCGACAATTCGTTTCTTACAAATCCTCAACTTATCGCAGGCGCGAGCGACACGTTTGATTGGAGTGTTGGCACGTGCTGAACGATCAAAACAGAAGCATCTCCGATATAGATCCTATTATTGGGCAACCAATTATCGTAATAGTATTTAGTAGCATCCGATTCAATCCAATGCCTGGAGAGCACGAATTGACTCACCAGCTACACAAGGCTCAACCATCTACTTGATAATACAGATCGCAATACAGCATACTCACATGCACACCTCTTATAAACACTCATGGACACTCAAGGACAGTCAAGGACAATCTCATGGATACTCAAAGGACTCACGGACACTCGTATTGCAAGGTCTGCGAGTCCGATAATTACATTTCCAAACCGGAATTTCGAGCATGACGTCACTTCCTGTCGAAAAGTGAGATTTTCAAACCGGAAGTGACGTATTTTCCGACATGACGTCACTTCCGATCAAAAAGTGAAATTTTCAAGCCGGAAGTGACGAATTTCAGATGTGACGTCACTTCCGATGAAAAAGTGAAATTTTCAAGCCGGAAGTGACGAATTTCAGATGTGACGTCACTTCCGATGAAAAAGTGAAATTTTCAAGCCGGAAGTGGCGAATTTCCGATGTGACGTCACTTCCGATGAAAAAGTGAAATTTATCAAAGCGGACGTGACGAATTTCCGATACGACGTCACTTCCGATCAAAAAGTAAATTTTTCAAACCGGTGGTGACATATTTCCGGCATTACATTGAATTCCGGTCGAAAAATTAGATTTTGAAACCGAAAGGGACGGAATTCCGATATGACGTCCCGTCCGGTCGAAAAGTGTGATTTTTGAACCGGAAGTGACTTTTTTCCGATATGACGTCACTTCCGATCAAAAAGTGAAATTTTCAAGCCGGAAGTGACGAATTTCCGATATGACGTCACTTCCGATCAAAACCTGAAATTTTCAAACCGGAAGTGACGAATTTCCGATGTGATGTCACTTCCGGTTTAAAAATTAGATTTTTAAACCGGAAGTGAGGTATTTCCGATATGTCGTGACCTGCGGTCGAAAAATTAGATTTTTAAACCGGAAGTGAGGTATTTCCGATATGTCGTGACCTGCGGTCGAAAAATTAGGTTTTGAAACCGGGAGGAACGTAACTCCGGTATGACAGGTAAATTTCCGATTTCTACATTCCATAGTCGATAGCGAGGGCGCGAAGTGCCCAATCCACGACAACCTGCTGGTACAGATAACTAAAAAAATATCTATCCACGATATTTTTTTACATTTATGATGACCTTGCGCCAGCCGTTCATATTACATCGATTATTTTCACACGTAAGGATCTAAAACAACATTAGCGTAAAAAAATTTAACGCGCATGTTTAATGTCTTGCTTTTTATCAATAAAAAAATGATGTACAAGAACAAAGAATAAAACTGCGTAAAAACGTTATCGATAACGTGTAGACAGTATTTCTTAATTCTTTCTCAACGCGCGGAACGACGCAGCAAAGGTGCGTCCGCAAGGCTTCTTTCCAATCTTCACGAATTTGCCGAACAGTAGGCACACGCTCCGCGGACGATAATCGGCGTGTACAGATAGGTATTATAAAACTTATATACACAAAACGTACGTGGACTTTGCGTGGGACTTTGGTAGCGAGACGAGACGGTGTATGCGTGTGTAAGAGCGAGCGCGAACTTGTGTGTGCGTCGCACGAAAGTGGTTCCTGATGTGCGCCCTTCGCTCTATGACGTTCGAAAATCCGAAACAGTGAAGATGACAAGACCGGATCTTATCGCGACGGACTTGATAGACGGTATCTGGCCGTTTCTACAGAGCGTAAGTAAAGCATTCAATTGAAGCCGTTCCGACGATCGTCGAGAGCCGCGAGTACGCCGACTTGGTTACACAAGGTTTTTTTAAGGTTATGTTCCTTATGCACCAAACTCACACACGAACAAAGCGCGCAACGGGACCGCTGCAAATACACGCGAAAAATAAACGAGCTGTCACACACGATCGAGCACGATACTTTTTCACCGGGAGATACTCGAGACTATCGACTGTTCGGGCATGACGATATGTTCGAAAATATATCGCGACCGAGTAATTACTGGAACTCCAGATTTAATGTTCTTTTCAGAGCTTGCAGTCTCGCGAGACAATTGTTAACGCTCGTGGCTTGATCGATCCTAGTGATATTTGCGACAACAAAAAAAAAATGCCTAACGCCGATGCGGCACTCTCTTGGATCTAAAAAAAAATCCCGTGATTTTTAGATTTTTTTTTCATGTTGCTACATCGACGAGTGTCCGCCGACACGGCTCGGACAATCGGGCAGGAAAAAACAAAAAAATTAACATTTTCTGTCGAATTTGCGTCGCATTCGGCCGCGAATTTCTGTACTCGTGATTGTCAGATGACGTCACGATGACACGTACATCATTCTATTTATAGGCGAGATGAAATTTTGTGCATTTTTGTTATACAGTCTAGAAATTGTTTTTAAGGGGAAAAATAAAATAAACATTTAGGAGATTAAACTTTTTTTTGCAATTTCTTTTAAATTATAATTATAATCAATAATTATTGCTCTATATAACTTTTGTATTTACTAAAAAAAATCCATATACTATATAAGTAGAAATGTTGTTTATTTATTCTGTTATAACTCTATGCGTTGACCTTATTTAAATTTTGCCCATAAACTTTAATGAGGACATTAATGACATTGTTGCCTTTTTGCAGATCGAATGGAGAGATCCGTGGCTGGCGCTTCTCTTGACGTTCCACGTAGCAGTTACCATGACTGCGCTCATGACTCGTAATCACGCCAACTTCCAAATTCTGTTGTTCCTTGTGCTGTGTAAGTGAAACACTTTTTTTTGTAAAGAATTTAATTTTGTTTATTTTATTTAAGAGGCAGGACAATATTCACTTATTTCAGATATCGTTAGATATTTTTGTGCGTAAATTGAATTACCTTTCTTCGCAGTGCTACTGGTCTATTTCTCCGAAAGCATCAACGAAGCAGCTGCCACTAATTGGATGTAAGAACACAAAGCTGTAACGAAAGTGGAAGAAAAAAGAAGTGGACTCTTCATTTCTTTTAATCCATTGATTTTTATGCTTTCAGGGTCTTCTCGAGGCAACAGTATTTCGATTCTAATGGACTCTTCATATCCATTGTTTTTTCCGTCCCTATATTAATGAACTGTATGATAATGGTGGTAAGTGCACAATTCTCTTTTTTTAAATCAGTTGCGCAATTGACTAATTTTTGTTGTAATTGTTGATTAAAAAAATGTTGCAGGCAAGTTGGTTGTACCAGTCGAGTCAGCTGATGACGAGTCTGAAGCGCGCGCAGCTTCGTCAGCAGGCGAAAAACCGTCAAAACGAGACAAACGCGGCAAACACGAACGGCAAATTGAAGCCGAAAACCGAGTGAATCGTAAAGGAATCTAGTCAGATCGCTGTGAAAGTCGGATTGCCCACGAATGCAACGTTTTTAATTAATCGCAAAACACGCGTACCACGATAGTCTCTTATCTACCGAGAGGCGAGTAGATAGATATAAAGAGAAACTCCGAGCAGCGAACGTTATAGGAGAAAAAAAGACACCGAAAGTTGAACGAACGAAAAGAACGAGTCAAAGCTTCTCGGGAGGTCTCTGAGCTACGGGGGTGAGTACAGGGTGAAAAGTGAGCATGAAGTCATCGAATCACCGGCCGAAAAAAAACCGAACAATAATCGACAAGATTCGCAATTTCTTCGATTTTTTTCCCCTCGTTGCATAATTCGTGTATTAAAAAAAACAATTAATTCTACAACCAATATTGTTTCTACGAGTGTATAAAAAAACTGTGTAAGTAACATTAGACTAGAGACTGTTACGTCGAGAATAACGGAGAGTTATTATTTTAGACTTTTTTTTGGTCATCTACATTGAATTTAACGAATAATCGTGCATTCCTCTAATTCACCTCTCGACACGCGACTAACCGTTCATGTCGGTTGAAGAATTAATGTGACGCGTTTCTTAATTGTATAAAAACATGAAGAATGAAAACAAACAACATAATAATGAAGTACTTACCAACGTACATTGCATACCATAGAATACGGCGAACAATAACATTGTGAGTATTATATTCGAGGGAGTTTTATTTTTCCTCGGAATTTTTACAACGAATGACATCGGTTACACAAGAAAAATAAAAGTCTCGTCGTTATTATATGCGTACGGTCGTACCTTCACGTAACCAATGTCGAGCGAAGCTTCCGCAAATTGTATCTATTATATAAAGAAAAATAATACGTTAACATTAATACGAAGCACATTATCTTGCCATCATTAACATTAATTGAAATTTAATAAAAACATATTTGTGCATATTTCGTAATTTTTTTATTATTTTTCTCCCACTATGCGCTCAATATATCGGACGAAGACCGGAAGTTGTCTTTAATCAATTCCAAATAAACCAAATTCAATCTTTTTCTGAAGTATAATCAATAATTAATATCTTCAAGAATATCAACGGTTTAATTACAATAATTTAAAAACTAAATGAGGCCCAAATATTTGATTATATTTGATTATATTTGTGTCCCGGCCAGAAATGACGGTCATTTCGTGCGAATAAACATAAGCCATAAACATGCCTAACGATCCGTTGTTATGCGCACCAAAGCATGTTACTGGTAATCGAAAGATCTCGAGTTCGTGCCCGACTTTATGGCATCTTTTTTTCCTTATTTCCTTCCTACCTTAGTCCAACTTTACTTTACTTTTAAGCTTAAATGAATTTATCGTAAATGATACGCTACAATTTTAAGGAGAGATTCTCGCTGCGCACTAACTTTGCATAAGTATTAATTTTGCATAATAATAATTGCAAAATGTTATTAACAAATTCATCAAAAAATTAATTGGTTAACAAATTACCCGGCAACAAAACTTTTTTTTTAATGGAAATGATTCGTTTATTTTTCTGAACACCTATGATTCTTAAGTAATCGTTGATTTTTTTTTATAGAACAAAAATCAACGATTACTTAAAAAATTTTTTAAGTAATCGTTTTTTTAACTAATCGCACAATTTTTTTTTCAGTAATTTGTTATGAACATACTGAAATTACTATTATGCACAAACAATCTTTTCATCACCTTCTATATGCTACAATTTTTTCAGATTTTTTTCTCATCGAGAAGTGTTTGTAATCTTTGTCTTTTTTCTCTCGAACTGAGGCGGCGTCAGTAATTGTGCCAGGACTACCCTAATAACGTAGGAGCCGTGCAGAACGTAAGTAATAACCTAATGACCCCTCAAGCCGGAGAACTTGATAGGAAGAAGTTCTCGCCGGTCTCGAAGCAGACCCCGCCATCTAAAGTGCAGAAGCGGAAACTTCATGGTTTTCAATAACCTAGTAACTCTTTGGCGAACGTATAAGTTTTGCGGAGATCATACCGCATATGAAGACAGTGGCACGGATCTCCACCAGGGGACGAGCCAACACTAGGGCCAAACAAAAAAAAAAGAAAATACCTTTCCACAAGTTACACACAAGTCGCAAAATAATCCCTCCTCCAGCGGTCAGTCGTTCCCCCGTACTTTGACCGGGATTCTCCGAGTTCGTTACGTGCAGTTTTTATTAACGAGTAGGAAACAGAAGAGCGTACATCGATTGACACCAACCCATCTTCATTGCCCCAGCTTCTCGTAACAGTCCATCCGTTACCCTGACACGCCAGAGAGATGTACAAATAATCAACGGTCAGTCGCTCGAAGCGCGGGTGCGAAGTGTCAGGCATCGAAACAGCGGCGAAGCTCCCAGCCGCGAATGTTTCGCTGAACATACGCGAGAATGGTCGGGCGACCGATTGACAGCGCGACGGAGCGATAATAACGGGTGAGAATCGAGTCGGACAATTTCCGCTCTCGCCTCACGGCCAAACATCCGCGACTTACATCGGGTCTCTATTTTTTTTTCTTTTCCCTCATCGATGATGACATCGATCGACCTGTGTCGTCGAAATTCCCCGAAACGTCGCAAAACCTCCAGATAACCGTCCACACTCCTCGTCAGTCGGCAATTCGGTACTGCAAAAAGTAATAACAATAATAATAATCTGGATTATGAGAAGTGAAATTCGAGTCGTGTGAATCATCGATTGTCATGACGTGGCCCGGATTGACAAGCAACAGTGAACTCTGATGCCGAGTTTAAAGTTTGCCCTTCGAAAGTGAGGATTGGAAAAGAGAAGGGAAACAATTGGGAACGAGAAGACGACAAAAAAGTCGACAATGCCGAATTCGATCGAAAACCGTAACCCCAAAGTGAGACGCAGAAACGTCAACGAGGAGAACCCTCTGTTGTCGGCGAGCAGCGAAGTTTCGGACGATGCCAAAGAATCGTCTCCGGCGCCGAACGGCCACGTTCCTCGGGTGCCTCTCATCTCCGATTCGGAGTCCGAGGTCCGGCCCGTCAACGGAGATCTAGTCAACGAGGAGGATTCGTCCTTCGAGGATTTGGGCGAGAACGCGACGGACAGGGAGAGAACGAAGATCGGAGTCATAGAGAGGTGCATGGAGAGGTCGGACGCAACCGTCGGCGAACTCAGGCTCCTCGGGTGCAGCGAGGATGGTTTGGTCGATGGTAAATTTCATAATTCTGTTTCTAGTTTTCTAATTCTTTACGGTGCAAAAATGCATCTGTACGCAGAGATGGGATGACGGGAAATTTGTAACTGTTGACAAATGAAAATAACAACTTTTTTATGCGGACGAGTCACTGAAGTTACCGGCGAGAAAAGCCAATGAATTTTGGATGGAAGATTGTTTTTTGTTATTTTTTTAATTTACTTATTGACGGGACGGAGCTTTTACATTTTTTATTTTTACGGTTCGGATGAAATTTCACAGTTATAGCTTGTAGCGTGTGTAACGGTATACAATTTATGAAAATATAAATTGTAATTCGTTATTATACATTATTTATCTTTTTCGTACACTTTGCGAGATCGCAAGATTTGTGGCTTGTTTTGTATAACTTTTAATAATTTTAGTGTGAAATTTAAAAAATTTTTTACCATATGGCAGTATGAAAAGAAGTTGAAAGTAGATAATGTGCGTCCGCGAAGGAATACAACATATAGTACATGTCTGTACAGATAATTGTTTTTAATTGGCGAAATTTATTGATTATAATCTACCTGAAGATAAGGGGAAGGGAAATTATTAAGTTGGCTTTTAAACCACCGACTACAGCGCTCTGTAATAATTTCCACACGACTTTATCACCGTTTGATTTTGTTTCAAAGCATTTTCTCAAATTTGAACATTGAAACACATTTTTTACCTCCATTAATTCCATCTTGTAAATAAAAAAAAGATAAAAAATGCTCCCGTTGTAAATATTTTCAATCCAAGAATTGTAATTAATATGCTGAAGCGATTGGAAAAAATGTTGCCCATCCCTGCCAAAGAGTCATTTAAATTCATCGCGAATCGGAATTCTCGAAGTCATGAGGATGATCTGTAGATGATACACGAAGGAAACTGTGGCCGAGGCTCCTGAGGCTGGAGGACGCTGAGGACGACGGGCCGTACGAAGATTTGGACATAATACACACCCGCGTGCCTGACGAGGTTTATCAGCAAATACTGAAGGACGTAGCGAGAAGCGGCGGTCATTTGGACCCGAACGCGAGCGACGAGGAATTGGAAAAGTTCCAGGACGAGATGACGCAACTGATATGCTGGGTGCTTCATCGTCATCCCCGATTAAAGTACGTTTCCTTTAAAAAAAAAAAAAATTCCGAAATTTATTTCGCACCGAAAAAAAATAAAATTAAATCCTTTTGGTTTTCAGTTACTACCAGGGCTACAACGACATAGCGGCGACGGTGCTCATCGTAATGGGCCTCCAAAGAAGCTTGCGCATTCTCGAGGAAATATCCCTCGAATTTCTCGAGAGATTCATGGAGAGGACGATGGAGAAGGTTAATCAAGAATTGTTTTACATATTCGCCCTTTTGGACCGTATACATCCGACGCTTTTGCAACACCTGGAAAAGTTAGTAATTCGTTTGGTGATTTACCGATTTTGGTATCGTCGATCGCTGATTTTATAATATATTTATTTCATTCCAGCGTAGAGTTGTTTCCCCATTTCGCACTCGCGGAATACACCACCTGGTACGCTCACAAGTACGCCGAGAATCGAAAACTGCTGCACAGACTGTTCGACTTCTTTCTCGGCAGTCCGCCGCTGATGCCTCTTTATCTCAGCACGGTTATCGTCGCTCACAGGGACACCGAAATATTCAACACCACCCCGGACATGGGGCACACTCACAAAGTGCTTTGTACGGTAAGAAACCTGACGATATCGAACAATTGATGTCACTTATCAATACGTACTTTAATATGTATTGATTGATAGTTCAATATACATTGATTGGTATTTTAGAACATAGTGATTAAAATATGAATATATTGTTATTTAAGGAGGTTGGAGCGAGTGGTGTTCATTCCGCCTAAATTCGAGAAGTTCGGGCAAGAATTGCAAACACTTCTCAATGTTATAAAAATCTGAAAAATTCATACTTATTATAGGCATTAAAAAGACTAATTTTACATAATAATTATTTCAAAATGTTAGTAGCAAATTGTTGAAAAAAAAATTATTCATCAAAATATGTGGTAACTCAACTTTTTTTTTTTTATGAAAATGATTCGTTCACTTTTCGGAATACGTATGAATTTTTTCAGATTTTTATCTTTAT
>JAPYZC010007088.1:6418-17811 GCA_030522665.1 Ichneumoninae sp. A BG-2022a | reverse complement strand
CGGTCAGCGAGTCCTGGACGTCGTATCCGTAGCTGTACTGGGGATGAGGGTCGTAGTCGGCGTCGATCGTCTTGGTGACGACGGCCTTGGCGACCGGGGTCGCGTAGGCGAGGGGCGCAGCCGCGTACGCCGCCGGCGCCGCTGGGATGAAACCGGCGTTGGCTGCTGCCACGAGGGCGCAAAGGCTCACGAACTGAAAATAATATCAAATAGAAGATCAATCGATTATTAATGTTTCGTTAGAATCTTTTTTATCAAATTGTAAGGCAGATTTTTGTTTGTTTTATTAGACGAGTATTAGTTTGATGATTTTTTTAGTAGATTTACCGAGCAGATTTTGGATACTGCATCAAATATCAAATATGGAAGAAAAATATTGATTATTAATGTTTAATGGATTAGAATATTTTTTTCAAATTGTAAGACATGGACGAATAGTTTTTTTTAGACGAGTCGTATTAATTGGATATTTTTTCGGATTAGATTTATCGAGTAGCCGATTTCGGATTTGATGTTTTTGGTCGAAAGAATGAAAATTGTAAATACTCGTACCTTGAAGACCATATTGCAAGTGTTTGTGTGGGATCGGTTGATCTGAGTGCGTACAGAGAGTGATGCCTTTGCTTCGAACGAATTCGGCTTATATACTCGATCGGAGCCGGGGGAGTCGCGGCACTGACGCAATCGGCGACCGGCGGTCACCCCGTTCGCGCGGCCAAGCACCAACGAGACGGGTAACACGAGAAATTGGGCAAGGAATTGGGGGACCGCACCCAAACGTTAACGGACCCATCGTTGCCGGCTCAGCTTTAACGAACGTCCCCCCGACTAGGCCACGTGTTCTTTTTTTTGCTCGCGTTACTTCACTTTACCTGCCTGCCGGCTGTTCTTTCTTTCGAACGCCTGAGAATCCTTTACCCTTGGGCTTTCCGCCACTCGGACGTTTCAACTTACCGAACTACCGATCGCTTTGCTCGAGTTTGCACGATACTCCTTCGGACGTTCGTAAAATTTCATGCAATGCAGACTTCGAAACCTGCGCAATTTCATCGACTCTACTAAATTTTTAATTGATCTTTCGCGATTATGTATGACTTTCCTTGTTTCACTATTTCCGATAGTAAACAAAATTATATGATGATAATTATAATTTCACCATTACTTCTGTAATTTTTTTTATTAGAATTATAATTATGATTATAATTATTACTATTGTTATTGCGGTTTTTTAAAACCAAAAATGTTTGCTCTTGAAAGATTTTATAGGTTTTTTTTACGTATTTGATCGACCGTCGGTGATTCAATCGATACCTGTTCGAACTCTTAGCAAAATTGCCTACAACGAAAACTTTGGAAGTTCGATCGAATAAAAAAAATGTAGCTTTTTTCGCCAATATATATGACTGCCCTTATTTCACTACTTCTAATAGTAACAAAAAATATATAATCATAATTATAATTGTGTTTATAATTACTATTATTATCATTGATGTTGCGGTTTTTAAAAAGCAAAAATATTTTCTCCCGAGAGATTTTATAGATTTTTTCACGCATTCGAACGGCCGTCGTTGATGCGATCGATTCGGATTCCGATAGTGTACTTAGTGTCTTCGTGCGCGTATCACCTGCTATCCTACGCGTTACACTCGATTGCATAGATCGCGTTTCTTCGGTTTCGCCGAAAAATCGGCTCCGATCGATCGAAGCCTCTCCGCGGTCATGGCGAGCCAAGCGAACGCGACATTTCTCCTGATAAATATTCAATGGCTCGTTCTCCCGCTGCGTTACGCGAGGAGGACGTACCCGACGTACGCACAGGCGTTTCCGCAACAGCGCAACTTGGGAAACCGACTAAAAAAAATAATTCGATTCGTTTAATTCGTGCACGTCTAATTTCTTTTTTTCTTTCACGATAGGTCGAGTACGCGGCGCGTACGTTAGAATTCGTATCGGCGAGGATTGCGGGGTCAGGAGATCCGGATCCGGGGACGTGCGATGCCAGGGTCATCGGGAATTGCGAGAGACGCAAGGCTGTCCGGGACCACAGCGAAGCAATTATTGCACCGGATGAAGAGAAGCTTTTCCACGTGGGACGAGAATTAAAACGTGAATTATGGCAATCAGATGGGAATTATCAAAGCCGAGAAGCGAAATCCAATTAGTTCTGGTGCGTGGCTTATGAATACTCGATTTGATATTCCGCCGCGTGCTGCACCGACCTGTGTGGGACGAATCCGGATTGAAAAATCGTGCGAGATCGCCGATGTCGAAACGAGGCGAATTTCGGGCGACCGCGTGGCCCGTACGAGTCTCGGCATCGAGATTGAATCGATCGGACTCGCGAATGTGGTCCAAGAGACGGAGAATTTTAACCCGAAACACACATTGGCAACGTATGAAAGTCCACTCTATAAGTTTCTTTTTATGGCTCTTCGATACCTTGATTTTTTGTCGGACGTCGTTCGAGATACGCATCTACATGGAGAAAAAAAATTGTTCTGAAATCGATGCAATATTCTCTTTTTAATAGTCGATGTGACATATATAGATCTACCGTAAGAATATACTTCGCAAAAAAAAAAACAAAATTTTGAAGTAAACGTAATT
Source organism: Ichneumoninae sp. A BG-2022a (assembly GCA_030522665.1). NCBI lineage: Eukaryota > Metazoa > Arthropoda > Insecta > Hymenoptera > Ichneumonidae > Ichneumoninae sp. A BG-2022a. The sequence continues at coordinate 15,204 of JAPYZC010007088.1, read as the reverse complement.
CCGTTTTAAATAATATAATATTTTATTTTATTTCCTCGGGTCTGAGCCTGAGAAAAACGATCTTGCAATTTAATGAGACTTTCTCGTCTATGTCTTTCGCGCCCTTTGCGGCATTTGTCGCACGACCCGTCGAGGGAAGCCAAATATCATGGTTATTTAATTTAAATAAATTGTATCAACGTTTACCAAAGAAATCTAGTACGATGACTATGAGAAGAAACTTTGCATTGATTTTATTAATTTTTTTCTCAGTGTATGCACAAAATATTTTCTCGTGAAATGTATCGCAGAATATTTTTTCGATATCATTAATTAATTAACTATACATTTATTTATTGAACATAATAGCATAATGCCTCGGGCTCGAGTGAGACTGAGAAAAAAAAATTCTCGCAATTTAAGGAGACCTTCTCGTCTATTTCTTGCGCGCCCTTTGCGGCATTTGTCGCGCAGCCCATCTAGAGGAGCCGCATTATCATGGTGCAGTTTAAACAGAAGAGAGATTAACGGCGTCGACGTAGCATTAAATTCCGTGGCTAATGGAAGCGATTGCAGGCCGCATCGTCGCGACCCTGAACGTCGGTGAGCGTGCCCAGTGTCCTTCGGTTTCTTACCTTTATTCTCGCTTCGCGAATAAACAGGTACAGGTGAAGGAGGTAACCGGAGAGGCTTGTTCGCTCCCGTTGCCGAGAATATATCAGTGAGAAACATCCGGCCAAGTTCAAGAGCCAATTTTCGTCGATGAACTTCGAAAGTGTGCATGGCGGTTTGTCTCCGCATTAACGGAGTGGGGGTTGTCCCGCTCGGTGGCGTATAAAAGCCAGGCGTGATCAACGGAAGACATCACTGAGCCGAGTCGATCCACTCGTATCAACTTCAACAATGGCCTTCAAGGTGGGTCTCATGCGAAAAAATAATTCGCAATAAAACAAAAAAATAGGAATATATTTATATATTTGTAGTCTTCGATTTTCAATCCAAACCACAATAGTTGGTTCGTAGCTTCATCCCTTAAAAAAAAAAAATTCATTCGCGTTCTAAAAAAAAAAAAATGTATCTATTTGAAGTCCCTTCGATTGTCTATCAAAACTATAATAGCTGGTTCGTAGAATCATCCCTTAAAAAAACAACAACTATTTTCGACTGCATTGATTGTTAATTTAGAAATTTTACTTACTAGACAGTAATCGAAATTTTTCCATCGATCTTGTACTATTATAAAATATTAATATTTGTTTCTTTTTCAATTTCAGTTCGTAACCCTCTTCGCCCTCGTGGCAGCGGCCAACGCCGGTTTCATCCCAGCGGCGCCCCCGGTCGCCAAGGCCGTCGTCACCAAGACGATCGACGCCGACTACGACCCTCATCCCCAGTACAGCTACGGATACGACGTCCAGGACTCGCTGACCGGCGACTTCAAGAGCCAGCACGAGAGCCGCGACGGCGATGTCGTCCAGGGTAGCTACTCCCTCCTCGAGTCCGACGGCACCCGCCGCACCGTCGACTACACCGCCGACCCGGTCAACGGATTCAACGCCGTAGTCCACAAGGAAGCCGCCCAGGTCGCCGTCAAGGCCGTCGCCGCCGCACCCCTCGCCGTCAAGACCGTCGCACACGCTCCTCTCGCCTACGCTGCACCCCTCGCCGTCAAAACCGTCGCACACGCTCCTCTCGCCTACGCTGCACCGGTCGCCAAGATCGCTCATGCCCCGGTCGCGTACGCCGCGGCTCCGGCTTACGCTCACGCCGCTTACGCCGCACCCGCCGCGTACGCCGCCGCACCGGCTTACGCCCATGCCGCATACGCTGCACCCCTCGCCTATGCCGCACACGCCGCTCCTGCCTACCTCCACTGATTTTTCACACTCACGCCTCATGTCTATAATATTTATTCCAACACGACGTAAACACACGAGAAGCAAATAAAAAAAATCTTTCATAACATTATATATGTTTGGTCTGTCATACCTTTTTCACGTATAAGCTATTTTTTTTATATATATTTTTAAGATCAGGCTCGGAACAAAAACGAGACTTGTTCTCCATTTGATACGAGAATTGCGTTTTTATATGTTCATGCGAAAGATTTGTAAGGATAGTCTGTTTTGCCTTGGCGTTCTGTCTTGAATTGATGAGCCTTTATGGAAGAAACAATATTTTTTTTAAGATTGTTGGTAATAGTAAATGTCTTATAGATATAATGAGATTTTCAAACCGGAAGTCGCGTATTTCCGGTCGTCACTTTCGGTAGAAAAGTGAGATTTTCAGACCGGAAGTGAGGTATTTCTGTAACATCTCCAGAAATATAAATTTCCGGTTCTAAATTTCGTAGACCGTAGCGAGGGCGCGAACCACCCGAGTCCCAACAATCTGATAGCTGAATGTAATTGTATAGAAATTCTGAAAATCGTGTTGTCCAGTGGTCATGGAAACCTCGAAATTTCTGTGCGGGACTTAAGTGGACACCCTGAAAATGATCGGCGAGCGAATGTCTCGCCATTCATAAACTCGCTACTTTCTTTCTTTTTTTTTTTTTTGTCGGGCGAGGTCAGAATTGCGAATTGCAGTACCAGACGTCTGCAATGCACTTATTAAAGGTCTAAAAAAAATCGGGGATCCGGGATCGAGGAGTTTTTTATCCGAACTCGAGAGAGAGCGGACGCGCGGACCTTGAGTAAATATTTTTGTCACACTCGCTCCGATGCTTCTCATAAAGTAGCCGGAACTAACAGAACAATAAACAAGTCGGATCGGCGAGTCACTGAATATACAAAAAAATTAATGTCACGCCGAGCAAATAATTGTCAATTTGGTTGACCTATTTCGGTCCAAAAACGAATAAATTGAATAAATTTCGCGTCCCCTTGTACAAGTTCTTTTTGGCTCGGGAAACGTCTGTTGAGTTAATTATTACCATGGCTGTATCTTGACGATGTATCGACACGAATTTTCTTTCTTTTTCAATTATCTTATATTTTTTGGGCAATCGACCGCACCTTGCGTCTCGGCTTTTGCGTTGCCCCCTTTAATATTTGGACTTTTCGTTTACGATCGTATCGGCGTAAACGCCCGTGCTGAAGAATCGAAAGGTTTTCGAGACCTCGCGTAATTACCGATTCTCGAATTCCCCTCGAGGTTGACTCGTGTGCAGTTTCCGTTGCAGTTATACATATATATTTATACCACATAAATTGCATGAGGTAATACTTCGAGTTCCATCGAGTTGCATCTTGTAAAATTTTAAGTTCTCAACGGATCTTTAGCAAATTCAATACTAAACATAGTTAAGTGTTAGTCCGGTCACCTGTAAAATTTGAGCTCGGTATGTCGAAGTTTACACCGATCTTATATTATTTTCAGTACCACGATTTTTTTTACTTTTTTTTTATGAAACTATAGCTTGCTTTATGGGCGAGCGGTGAAGATCGAAGATATTCGATTCTCGAATATCTTTGACTCATTCGATCGGTATCGATAAATTTTTTTTCAAGCCCATTCACCGTGATTAATCACAATCCCGACTCATTAAATTTTTTTTTATTACCGGTTTTATTGCTCCTGCATTAAATCGGTAATAATCGAGTAATCGAATAACCAATAATCGAGTAACAGTTCGCATGACCAATCGTCAACTATTTTAAGTACGACGGTTAAAAAAAAAAAAAAACGAAAGCATGATTTGCTTCATGAGAGAGCAGAAATAAGATCGAAGATATATTCGATATTTATTGGTATCGATAAATTTTTATTTGAAGCCGATTAATCATAATCAAGACTCATTAAAAAATGTCTTTTATTACCGATTTTAATGCACGAGCAATAAAATTGTTTCGCTATCGAATGATTGTCCATCGAATGACGAATCGATTCGTCACTGTAGCGTTGTACACGACGGGAGTGCAGCAGCGGCTCTTGAGATCTTTTCTTCACCTCCGGTCCTTCTGCCTTTCGCCTACTTTTTATTGACAATTTTTTATTCTTCCCTCGATTCGCCGAATCGATGCGATAATTGAGTGCCAATTAAAGTGAGCCCAGCTCGATCGATGCACCTGGGGATAACGTTGCTATCCGACTGCGTGTAATACCCCATCGCGAACACGCAATAATGATCGCCGTTTCGGCCGAGGAGACCCAACGGCCCGTCCCACTTTCGAACACATCACCCTTTCATTTTATTTGCTCTTTCACCTTACGGGGATATTTTGCATGGCAACCCGATGACCCGATGATCTTCGGGCCACTTTAAGCAACTTCGCCCAACTTCGCGGCGATTCTGCCGATCGATAAATCATCAATAATTCATCCATTATTAAAGCATAAAAATCTTTTTATTTCTTCAGCAAAAATAAAAAATAAAAAATAAATTATGTGAGCTAATTTCTTCGATCGATCTTTGCTAAGTTTCCTGGCACGTGGCAACAAATTCTTCGGTTCGACACTCGCCCAACCCCCGATGAACTTCAAGCCATTTCGCCCAATTTAACGATTGACTCGGCCAGTCGATAAATGATCAATTATTCATCAATTATCAAACTATAAAAAGATTTTATTTCTTCATCAATTTCTTTTTTTTTTAATACAAGAAATAAATGAGGCGACCCAATTTCTTCGAGCGATTTTTGCCAAGTTTCCTGGCACGCGGCGACGAGTTCTCCGGCTCGAAGTCGGTCTATTATCTGGATCATGTATCGTAGATCGAAACGAGACCGAATTGCTAATCGCGCCAAGCGCCAACGGGACATTTGCATGGCAACCCGATGACCCGTTGAATTTCAAGCCACTTCGCCCAATTCACCCAATTCGCCGAATTTCTCCTCCGACTCGACCAATCGATAACTCATCAATCATTCATCAATGATCAAAGTACAGAAATCTTTTTATTTCTTCAGCAAAAAAAAAAAGCAAGAAAGAACAGACCAGTAAAAAAAATAAAAAGAAGTAAATGAACCGTGGTAATTTCTTCAAGCGATCTTTGCCAAGTTGCCTGGCACGTGGCGACGAATTCTCCGTCTGGACACTCGCCCATATCTGGATCACACATCGTAGATCGCAGCGAGGCCGAATTGCTATTCGCGCCAAGCGTCAACGGGATCGAGCGATCTATTCGAGGATCTATTTAGTTTCTCTGCCTCCCGACGGGGACGGAGAACTCTTCTGGTACGCCTTCCGTCGATGATTGAGCGATTAGAGAGCGTGTGACATCAGCTGAGTGACGTTCGCGAAGATATCGCTCGCGCGATGTTATAAATAATTCAAAGTGAGTGTCCCGCGAGGAAAGAGCACACATTCCTCGCCTCACCAAATCACTTTTTCTTTCGCGAAATATTTGTAACACTTTTTTTTTCCTCAGTCTTCAACCCCGCCGAACGGTCGAATTCGGACACGGCGAGGTTTCATATTTCTTCATTATAAAACCCGGTTGTCCGGTCTACGCACACGTAACAGCGACGACATTCGAATTCGATCGACGTTCGGGGAGTCAAGTGGCGAGAGAATGCGAAAGACACCAAAATTGATACCGTGTATTTGGGTTAATTTGTTTATTTAGCGTACGTGGGCGTGTCTCTTCCATGCCGCGACCCTCGCCGATCCGGCATCGAAGTCGCTGCGTGAACTTCATGACTTTATCTCGCTCCCGAGCCGGGTATTAAGGCTGGCAACTTTCGGACCTGCCGACCCGGCCGCCGACGCGAGAGCAAGGGCATATTCCGTTCGCACATATTTTACGGCGGATCAATTTTTTTTTTTTTTCGTGTTTGTAACAAGCAGAAATTTGCGAGGGTAATGAAGATTGAGGGTTTTTTTCGCCATTGCGACGCAGATGTGTGTATCCAATGTGCCTTGGCTTAAGGCGATGCTCATTGAAAGAGAAATCTCTTCTCTCGAGCAGACAGTCGCATATTAAGACGTCAGTTTTGGAATTACTTTTCGGGACCTTCGTCGAGTCTGGCGAATATCTTTTTGATGGAACTGGAGACGGGAAGAAAAAAAAGAAATTAAGTTCGCACGCACTGTTGAAAAAAAATTGCGGATTTAATGTATGGTAGTTTTTATGCAAAAACTGGTGCATCAAATTTAATGTACAATTGTCGTGAAAAATTCATGGACTTTTTGAGAAAAAGTAAGGTCGATTATTGGAATTAAAGTGCTTTTGTGTTAAATTAAGTTTTATGTTAACTAAAGTTTTTAATATACGATACGTTAATTTTTATTCATCACTGTTGAACATGAAATTTAAGGTAAACGTGCCAGTGGTCGGACGAGGCGTGCGTGCAAGAGAGATGGAAATACTTTTTTTTCGTGCATGTCCATGGACTGGGACCGTTTCCTTAAGTGTCCGGCCATTGGTACGTTTACCTTAATATATTGGTTTATGCATAAAAACTGCCAGAACCAGTTCATTAAATTTGCAGTGCAAATCCGTAAGCCAGAGTGCGAGACTTTTTCGAAGCCCGTCAGATATGGGCTATGTAATGTATGTAATTATATACGTAAATAAAAATGCTTTTTGACTCAGGTATAATTACCGACAATATGCATATATATGTGTGTGTGTGTGTATATGTTAATATGTATTGTAATGCCAAACCGAAGGTTGTCGACATACATTTAAAAAATCGAGATGAAAAAAATACTCTCGTTGGATCTGAGAGCCTAATTATAAAAATTACATTCCAAATTACACCCCAATATAAAAAAAAATTCTTCGCTCGAATGACGAAATAGAAACAGCTTTAGATCTTCAATAGCGGAACGAACAAATGCGGTAGCGATCAATATACATATATATATATATATATGTGCGTATGTCAATATATATTGTCATGCCGGACCGAAGGTTACAGCATACATTAAAAAAATCAAGATCTACAAAATACTATCTATGGAAAAATTACATTCAACATTACATTAAAGTAATTTTCTATAAATTTCTTCGCTCGGATAACGAAATAGAAGTAGCTTCGTATCTTCAATAGCGGAACGAACAAGTGCGGTTTTACGAGTGCCCGCGCGAGATCGCCGGATCGCAAGCGCATGCGCACGCAGCAAAGTGCATGGTAACGTAGATCCGGAGAGCCCGCAGGAGCAAGGTTCAGACCTTCGATCGACGAAGCCTTCCTTTTCCCACCCATCACGATCCAACTATGACCCGAACAAGTTTCTTCTTTGAAACCCGATTCATCTCGACGCGCATCGTCGCAACGCCTCTGCAGTGATTGCACATCCGCGTGCGGGGAGCCTCGAGAGGAGACCCTCTCTCGGAGGGTCTCCCCGGCGTGACATTGGGCGCGGTTTCGGTGGTCCGAAGAAAATCGCGCGAGGCGTCCACCGCGCAGTATCACCGGGCGAACTGGCCGTCGGTTTTAATTCGGGTGAAAGTAGAATTATCTGCTTTCCTTCTCGCTCTCCTTTTGTCGCCGGTTTCCCCGTCCGGCGCAAAGAGCAAGCTTGCGAAGGTGCCAGCCTCCTTCTTTTTCTTCTTCTTCTTCTTCTGGGAGTCGCGCCGTCCTCGATGCGGAGAACCCTCTTCCAGCCCAACCATATCGCTCAAGTTACGTCACGCGTTTATGCACTTCTCCTTTTTCTCGATTCCCGTCGATCCACATTCGATGGGCATTACACTTGTATTTTACACATATACAGCGCTGCTTGTGCACACCGCGCGAACGCGGATTCGAACCGAAGAGCTCTTCGTATAAATACTCGTTCAACCCTGTGTCCAGTCAGTATCAGACGCATCGTCGGACACACAGTACCTACCTCACCATGACATTCCAGGTAGGTTACCACATGGATTCATTCACACTGCCTATCATACATTATACATAGCGATAGTCCTCATATTTATTACTTCTTCTATCAAATTTTCCTCATAGATTTTTTATTAATTTTTTAAATAAATAAATACAGATAAACATCTTCGCGCTTCCTCTATGATAAATCAAAAAAAAGAATAGGATAAAAGTGGTGAATATGGCCCACCTCGATTAACACGTAAATCAATTATATATCGACCGGGCCATATTACCCACTTTTACCCTACTGCAAGACCTATTTTTGGTTGATGCGTCTATTTTGCCTCTATTAACATAAACATTTTTTTTTCCCTCCAGTTCTTCCTCGTAGCTCTCCTCGCCACGGCGGCGAACGCCGGTTTCATCTCGGCTCCGGGCCCGATCTCCTACGCAGCCCCCGCGGCGTACGCGGCCGCACCCGCGGCGGCCTACGCGGCGCCCCTGGCCTACGCCGCCGCCCCGGCGAAGGCGATCCTGACGAAGAGCGTCGACGCCGATTACGACCCCCATCCCCAGTACAGCTACGCCTACGACGTCCAGGACTCGCTGACCGGCGACTTCAAGAGCCAGCACGAGAGCCGCGACGGCGACGTCGTCCAGGGTAGCTACTCCCTCCTCGAGTCCGACGGCACCCGCCGTACCGTCGACTACACCGCCGATCCCGCCAACGGATTCAACGCCGTTGTTCGCAAGGAACCGGTCGCCAAGATCGCCGCCGCTTACGCCGCACCCGCGGTCGCCAAGATCGCCAAGATCGCCACTCCGGTCGCAGCGTACGCCGCACCTGCGATCGCCAAGATCGCCACGCCAATCGCCAAGATCGCCACTCCCCTCGCCTACGCCGCACCTGCGGCCTACGCCGCCCGTCCCTACGCCGCGTACGCCGCACCTGCGACCTACGCCGCACCTGCAGCCTACGCCGCACACGCGACCTACGCCGCACCTGCAGCCTACGCCGCACACGCGACCTACGCCGCACCTGCAGCCTAC